>OX104129.1:74978581-75054703 GCA_944470555.2 Heterobilharzia americana | reverse complement strand
CAAAAGACTGCAGGGTACAGAGAACACTGGAGGTGTCCTACGGAAGCCCTCCACAGCTTGTTGCATCCAGTATCTGAATATCTCATCACTGTTTGTGGTGAGAAGGGAAATGTGAGGTCAAGGAAGTGGGAGAATGTCGAAAGTCCGTGGCAATCAAGTTGACGGAATAGGACTCAGTGAATAGTCATGAGAAGGGAGTGGCAATCGGGAATTGATCAGTTATACGAAATCGTGGTGCGCCCAACCGACTGAGATAAATTATTCATCTGGAAACACTTGCAAAACAAAAAGGCAGTCGAATTGATATTAACTGCGCATGACAGGTTTGGTGAAATTCATTTCACGAATGAGCATGGGAAAGACAAAATGCAAATTTCGAACCATGATTGTGCAGTTCATCCTGTTGACCATTGACAGACTTCAGGTGATCGACAATACATCCAGCTACCATTCCATACATTCGAAGCATATTTCCGTGGAAAACCAACCGAATGCACCCACCACCTCTGGATAGGAGTCGATTGACACGTTTCGGCATACAAGTGTATGGTGGTGTCTATGAGAAGCGAAGACAATCTGGTCCTGGTTGGTCTCTCGAGTTGTTTACAATTGCAGCGTACAAATGAGAAACTGGAAATGACTCATGTTCCAGTGGATGAGATATCTGAGTGTTTTTTTGTTGTTGTAGTGTCGTAGTTAGTAATTGTCTCTTCTATATGATTCACATAGAGAATAGTGTTTAACTTCCCTCGCACAATTTAATAAACCCATCGTTTCATCGTGTTTGTATTTTTATCTAGTGATCATTTGGACTGAGTTTTCGTGTGCTTCTCTCTTGTGAGAAACGGTGTATGAATCGGCCTCACCCACTACTGTTAATGTCGAGTGACATTGAAGCCAGCCAGCCAGCCAGCCAGCCAGCCAGCCAGCCAGCCACTCTATGAAGCAGTGAAATATGGAATGGGATTTCGGAATTCCAGTGGCTAGTTTAGTTTTTCAGTGCACAAGGAGACATAATCGGAGATGTTAGCAGTTGTTGGAGTGGACTTCAACTTCACCGTGTGTGTCAGTGATAATTCGAAGAGTGAAACTGACAAATCTCTATGAAATTGATGGGTGTACTTCAGCATTTTGGCTGTACAGAGATAAGTCACACAATGTATCACTCATCGGCTTTGATGGCATGCAACCATTCCGGATTGTATGGCATATTCGTTGACCATTTCTGGAATGTAATGTGAATTTGGTTAGTCGGAGATGTGTTGAAGTTGCCTAGTCACTGGTTATATTTACATGAAGTGTGATTGAAGTAGTAGTAGAAACGGCCATATGTAAGCAAACACATGCATGCATGCATGCATGCATGCATGTGTAGGCCAGAAGATTTTGAGTCAGTCAATCAGGATACTGACTGTTCATGCACATATGTGTTGTGTGAATATAGAGAAAGATGTTGATGAATGGTGTGATGCTATTGTGGAAAGACGTCAGGAGGAAGGTAACTGGGAAGTGAAGAGAACAATGAAAATCAGCAAAGTAGGATTAGTTACACATTCACTTCGATTGGCAAACTGAATCCACTTGTGAAATGAATACTTTTAGTATCTATTTTGTGTTTTCTGCAGCTAATCTCAGAGGTCACACAACTCCGTTTGACGATAGAGGATTCTACTCGACCACCAAATAATCCATATATGTGTGCATGTTGTATGAAGTGAACGCTGGTAATTTCGTCTAACCTTGTGATGAAACATGTAGTAACAAGCCTCAAAGCTCAGAACACACTGACCAACTATCACTTGACATTTCTTCATTATCTCTATTGACTAGGGTTGTGCATGTTTCGATTCAAATCGCTGCCCATTTATCCGTAAGCGTTGAGTTCACGGTTGAAATGTAGAATTGCAGTATACGTTATATGATTGCATCAATCGTATGTCCTCAGGAGTGTGTTGTATGCGCCGAAGATTAATCACCCAAATCAATACATTTTCTGCTCTTCTGATAACATAATGCGGTCCATCTTGATGAGGTTGTAACGGATTGGGAACCTCATGGTACCTGGCAAATACGTGAGTACTGGCTTTAATCCTTTGAGGAACATAAAATATTTGCTTTTGTTATATTTTTGGGTTGTGGTCGCAGATGTTTCATGTAAGCCGTGAGATGTTGCACAAAGTTGGTTAACTCCTGTGAAACTTCAGTCACTTGGCTAAAATAGTCGCCTGGCAATCGTAGAGTAGTTCCATAAACAAATTCTGCTGTACAATAACCAAAATGCTGTCTAACCATCGACCGTATGCCTAAAAGAACGATTGGTCGCTTGTCACTCCACTCACTATCATATTGAGTAGCTATTAATGCTGCTTTTTGCAGTCGTTGAAATCCTCCTACCATTCGATTGGCGATTGGATGGTAAGCGGTCGTCCGAAATCTTTTGATTCCAAGTAATTCCGTGAGTTGCTAAAAAGATTGCTTTCGAACTGTCCACCTTGCTCTGTAGTAGTCGTAGCGGGCACACGAATATTCGAAATCCAGTGTTGAATGATATTCTTGGCGATTGTTTCTGCTGAAATGTCTCTGATGAGAACTGTGACTGGCCATCTGGTGAAACGATCGATGCAAGTTCAAATGTGGTTGAAACCATTAGATGTCGGTAGTAGTCTAACGATGTCGACATGTATGTGAGAGAATCTAGCATTAGGTGAACGGAATGCACCTGCAGGGCGGCAGTGTGCCCTCGTACTTTGGTTCTTTGGCAGGATAAACATGACTGCGTCCAGTTCCGTACGTCACGATTCACATTAGCCACACTAAACGCTTGGTGGTCAGTTTGATTGTAGCGTTTATCCCTGGATGAGGGATATTATGCATGTTGTCAAAGATGCCGCGTCTCATAGCATGTGGTACATAGGGTCGAGGATGTTTAGTTGATATGTCACAGATCACCTTAAAATCATCAAATTGTACTTCGGTGAACTTCAAAGAAGACATTGACTTCGATAATTTCAAACGTTTGTAGTTAACGCTGGAAATGATGAGGTTGTTGACGTGCGTGCGCGATAAGGCATCAGCAACTTCATTGTCATGGCCTTTGATGTGGCGAATATCGGATGTGAATTGGGCTATGAAACGTAAGTGGCGCAATTCACGTGGGGACTGATTGTCATGTTTAGCTGATAAGACCGTAGTCGACGCCTTGTGGTCTGTGAAAACTGTAAAAATAGTAGCCTCTTACATATGCCTGGAATGTTTAATAGCTAGATATACAGCTAGTAACTCTCTAGCAAATGTGCTGTAACGACACTGAGTTGGGTTCAAATGTTTTGAAAAGAATGCTAGCGGTTGCCATTCTCCATTTACCTTCTGTTGAAAAACTACTCCAACAGTAATATTTGAGGTGTCTGTCATGAGTGATAATGGAGTGTTAATATCTCTCCTGAAGAGAATGGTAGTTTTGTTAAGTAGTTGCTTTGCTTTTTCGAATGATTGAATTGCTTTCGTAGACAGATAGAGAGAGCGGAACGTCCACGTAAACAGTCAGTTAATGGCTGTAAAACAGAGGCACAGTTCGGAATGAAACGACTGTAGAAGTTGACTAACCCTAGGGAACAGCATGGTTTCTTAAATGAGCCTGGAAGTGGGTAATCCTTTGTAACTTCTGCTTCATCTGGAACTGGTTTTATGCCTTGTTTGTCGATTAAACGTCCTAGGAATTTCAGTGGTCTTTTTCCAAATTCGCATTTATCAAGATTTATGGTGGTGTCAGGCCCACTTAACAGTTCAAATAACGTCTTCAGGTGTGACAAGTGTTCCTGCCGGTCTTTGCTGGCCAGAAAGCAGATCATCTAAATAAGCATATATAAAGGAGAAACGATGCAGGACCTGATGAATAAAACAGAGAAACGTCTGAACAGCATTCATTAGGCTGAACGACACACTTACAAACTCCCACAATCCAATGGGAGTAGTGATCGCCGTTTTAAGCATATCCTCGAGATTTATCAATATTTGATAGTAGAGTCGTATCAGATCTATCTTAGAGAAAATATTCGCATTAGACAAATTACTGGTGACATCATGAAGATGTGGGAGTGGATATTTGTGTGGTATGGTTCAGCTGGTAAGGGCCCTGTAATCGCCTGAAGGACGGGCATCTGAAGAATTCTTTTTGGACACCATATGTAAGGGTGATGGCAAAAAGCTATTGTGAAGGCGTATAATGCCACGTTTGAGCATTTTATCAAACTCATTCTTAGGTATGGTTGAGAAATTGATATAAATATGTCTTGGACGCGCGAAGACAGGGTGTCATTCGGTTTTTATGAGATGCACCAATCTATGCTTCACATCTTCAGCTCGATAGGTAAATTGAGTTATGCAGGGGCATTGATGTAATAAATAAGTGTAAGGGTAAGTGGTTTAGTGTGGAACGGGTACCAAATTCGGAGTTGTTCGCCGCTCGTAACAGTAGTTGTGTGTCTGGGTACTGGTTTTCCCTATCAAATGGAGATACGACACTAAATTCTGCCCCTGTGTCCACTAAAAATTGTGCACAAGCCGATTTCCTGCTACTATGTTAACTTGTGTGTACGTATGTATATGTGTGCACATCCACTTTTGCAGCGTCAACACTTGCCTTCTCACATCAACAGAACAGATCGACAATCTATATGATTACAAAATAGCAGTCTACGTTATATGATTGCATCAATCGTATGTACTCAGGAGTGTGTTGTATGCGCCGAAGATTGATCACCCAAATTAATACATGTTGTTGATCGTAGGTGAGTTTCCTAGCATTTTTACACATGACAGTAAGATATTGGTGATCGGAACGTTATTTCAAAATGCACGAATTGTCTTCTCAGAATGGAACTTCAGGGTATTATGTCTGACCCTGAAGAGTTGATTCCGAGTGAAGCATCTCTTGGAAGAGTTCACTTCCTGATATGAATGGTATGTGAATGTCTTCCATGAGAGCTGCAGATACTGATCAGTTGGCAATCTCTGATTTCACTTCTAAGCATATTGACATTTACGAAACGATCTGAGGAAGACAATATCTTTGGTACACATCAATTCAACCCTACTAACCAATGCAATCATTCTGTAGCCAATAGATCACATTCACCCTTAACCCAATACACCTACTTCGTTCAACATTATATTTCGTGCTGCTATGTTTACTTGTGTGCACGTATGTATATGTGTGCACATCCACTTTTGCAGCGTCAACACTTGCCTTCTCACATCAACAGAACAAATCGACAATCTATATGATTACAAAATAGATAAACACTGGAGTACACTGTTCAGTGTAGCATCAGCTTCTCAGTCCGTGAACGTATTGCATACGATCAGTGACTTTGTCAACCTGACGATTACACCTTCTAACCAGGGAAATAATTTGGTTGGAAATGTTCGAAAATGCTCAAATCCATATACACTTGCTCGTCTGTTACTGTCATTCTCATCCACTTACTACTTCTTTCACTATTCTCACAATGCCATCATTCCTAACTGTTGAACATGTATGCGTGTTTGTCACATGCATATCTTGACAGCTTCGTAGACTGAGTGTGTCATGTGTCCTCATCTTACATCTTTATAGCCTATTGGAGTGGATTTCACGTTACTACAACTCATCGATCACTCATTTTCGCGTCATCATCATCATCATTACTGTCTATTATCCACATATCTCACACGTTACAGTGTATCGAGATTTCCAACCATTTCCACAGACACGACTTACTCAATGTGTACCAAATCTGGGAAACAATCGACTTCAAATCAGGTCTCAGAAATCAGTTGTCTGTGTCGAAAATTGAAGTGGTGTATTCACTTCAGATTAATGACATCGACTGTTGAGACCAACATCTTCATGAGACTGTTCACACCAATTTTGTTTTCACAACTGCTTTTAGTGCATTTCCGTGATTTTGTTGTTTCCCGTTTCACTAATCTCTATGTTGTTGTTCCGACGTCGTGTAGGATCATACTGAGTTGTAATTTGAAGTAGCTGTGTGGTCGCGCTCCTCCATTCACATATGACTTGTCTTCTGCCATTCATTCATGGTTTCTACTGAACCATGTATTCTTCGACTGGTTAATATTATCGTTATCTGTCCCTGGGTTCCCAGTGGAAGATGGGAACTGGTTACGCATTCACAACCTCCAAAATCCAACCCCACTCCAGCATCTCATACAATTTTGCCGCAACAGAACACCATGATCAAACTATTATATTTTGTGTTTGAAGCATATGCACAGTTAATACTACAATATAAATATTATTCCGTAGGTATTATTTCGTGAATCTGAAGACGACAGGACTTATAGATATATTTCAAACCTAAAATGAGAAACATCCGATTCAAGTGAGAAAAAGTCAATTAATTATTGTTTCGCAGAAAAGATTGAGCATCTGAAAAGTGGCATCTCATTGGTAATATGCGTGGCTCTCGATTCAGCTGGAATTGGTTTCGTGTGAGCACATTCTCACAGTGCTTATGAAAGCTTTATTACTCTCCTTTCTCAAAATGAATGTGGACGGTTGTTGAGATTGGCGAAATTTCACCATGGGTGACGTATCGATTCAGCTAGTTTGTAATCTGTTCAGGGTCCTTGGTTTCTCAGTTGTTTGCTGAATAGAGATGGTGCTACTCACTTGCTGGCTTCAAATTATTCCATCCACACAACCCTCAACACAACTCTCAAAGGGTAATGAATGTCTCATTGAACGAAATGAACAGCAGAAAGCGTACATGTGGAAGCCTGCTACAGGAATATCTGTAACTCCACTGAAGAAGTGCTCACCGACTCACTCACCTACACATGTTTGTGGACACTTATCACTTACTTGCATCACATCAAAATTCACTGTTTATTTGTTGGTCTTCCTACCAGTCTCAAAACAATGAGTGTAAATGGTGTTTCGAAGGAACACATGTCTCCTCAAATCACACCGTTCTACACTGCAACCCTTCCATTTCCAATAATCATTAAGAAATGAAAGATGATGATGAGAGGGGAAGCATTTAGAAACAGAGATTGCAAGCAAACCTGTATGTATATATGTTGGCGTTTTGTACTAAATAACTGTTCAAACTATTATATTATGTGAATATTCACTGCCACTTTCACTATTTATTGGATATTCAGTGTGTAAGACATCCCGTGAAATGCGAATACTCAGCTTGCATATTTGTCACCAGATTTCAGTTAACGAGAATTCTCCAATCTCACCTACACTACAGTGACCAGTTACCTCTCGAGGCAGCTGTCACGAATTGCAGTGTGGTTGCCGAGATACCTGCTAACGGTTATCCACAGGAAATCATAGAAAACCTTGAATGCTTCGACATGTGGTGATGATCGAAAACCTCGCATGAATACAAAACACATGTTGACTGGGTGATCCAGTTGGAAGCAACCAGCCGGAAACCATCAACTTCGGCTTCGAGATTTTTGGCGATCGTCAATAGTTTCGGTATAATTGCTTCTACTACACCGTCATTGATTGAACCGAATTGATCGGTTCCCACCAGTGGAAACAACACCACTCACAGGAAGGCAGCCACATCCAGCTGATGAGACCTGAATAGGACGGAATGCGCATCTTGGATTCCACTGCTAGCCACTAACTATCCTCACAATCATCGTCAGTACTGCCTAAATACAACTTCAATGCACCCTTGAGACAGCTGTCATCTGCATTACCCTAGTACGTCACTAAGCACATACTTCACGTCAATTTTGTATGAAACACTCTCAGACAGTTCGACGGATCATTTTTAAATAATTTGTGTCCAAACAAACAACACTGTCTGACTTCATAATCTTGTCCGTACTCTTCATCAAGATATTTAGAATTTCGTTGCCAGGCTATAAACACAAGCATGAATTTGTAAATTCGACTACTTGCATCTGCAATTGCCACAATCTCCGAAAAACCAGTATGAATATTGAAAGGGTTGAGAAGGAGTTGGTTCACACACACACACATACACACCTTGTACTTGACTAGATGACAAGCAGTCATGTATCACAAACGAAGATGTCAAGAATGATCATCCAGATGAGTAAGAATTACAGTCACATGCAATACAGGTTAAACATAGGTAGTCAGTTATCAATCATAAACAGACACACACAATCTATTCATGATATACACTGTGTACTTGGAGAACCTCACAAATCAACGCAAAACGATGTCAGATCATGATATTCACATTGGAAATATTCACTCACAAAATACTTGACGCATTCAGCATCCAGTGTCGAAAATGTGGTGAAATTGGACACAGAAAAATCTGTTCAGTGTGTTAGAACATACTCACAAATGTGATCTTGTCTGCCTTGTCTCAGGTGAGATCTTAACTGGGAAGAAATTTTTAAAACAGCCTTACCTGGATTATGCAGAGATATACTTTGCTAATATTCCTTTCAAATGTGGACCTAGACTCGGCTGTGAACACCAGTAGCAAATCTAGATTTTTAATGCATAATGATCACACAGTTAAGAGATCTGAGGCCAGACAACTAACCCACAGTTACACAGCCAGGTATGCACCACAATGTTGGCTCAACCAACAAAATCATCTATACGAAAGATAAGAATCCTTCACTAATTATCTAAGATAGATGACCAACTACAAGACACACCGGCGACTGAAATCAAGTGATAAGCAAGCATTGTAACAGTCACTGAAAAGCAAACGTGATTCAATTTTGGATAGATTACAAAATTTGAAAATGCCACTTGGAAATGTTTGCGTATTACTATATCTCGGATGCTAATTACCATGTTATACTACTTTATCTACTCATACGTGCACATAACTACGTGGTAGTCTCACATTTCAAAGTTTCTAACCTCACCAACATTGAATCACATTTGTTTTTCAGTGACTGTTACAATGCTTGCTTATCAACTGTTGCTAATTGCCAGTGTGTATTGAATCAGGTCACATAGATAATTATTGGAAGATTCTCATCTTTCCCATAGATGAACCTGTTGTTTGAGTGAATGTTGTGGTGCGTACTGCCTTGTATAACTGTGTGTTCGTTGTCTGGTACTGGCTCTCTTAACTATGTCGCGAGTATACGAGAAAATCTCTAGATTTGCTATTGCCGTTTATGGCTGAGTTTGGGCTCAAACTGGAAGGAAATATTCACCATTTTTATCTCTCGATATCAAGAAATACACAACTAATCTAGGGGGGAAGCAGAAGTGTGCCATCATGGAGGATTGAGCTACTCACCTAACTACGACGGCCTTAAGTTATGGCTATCTAGGAACGCCGTGAATTGTTTGATAACTACAGAATGAAGAAAGTATCAAATTATGTTGTTACCGTCACATATATCAGAGTGTACAAAATGGGATACTCACTACATGGTATACAGATTAGAGTTTGCCAACCACATCGTGATCGAAGCGTAAGAGAAATTAGCTACAGGAATATTATGCATAGAAATCTCTCATCGCTGTTGGATGGTAGAACGCGAATGTTTCACATTACCTCTTTTGACTACACCTTGGTCTCTTAGTTTCATGACAAGTGAAATACTGGTGATGTTTACATGACCATTATACACTTTTATACGCTTGCTGGTTATGAATTCCAGACAACATCTCTTGTGGGCTGGCTGCCGCTTCATCTTAACTCTTTTGCGGCTACTCTTGTCTGTGTAGTTTACAATGACAGACAAGAATTCTCATCATCAGCCACTGAGAGCACGAAAAATCCAAACACTTCCATTGGATAATTGGAAAACAGCCATAAGATGAGAGGACGAAGGAACTCGAATTTACACAGTCCTTCGGCTTACCAGAGTCCTATTTATTTTCAATTCCTGTGTTATTTCGTAAAGTTTCTTCTCAATCCACTCACATATATCCATCACTGAACTCAGAATTGCTAAGCGTCTCGAGTCACTGAGACTGAGACAACTCATCAAAAGCTATATCAGATTCTGCAAAGAGGATATTTATCATCAGTTCACTGTTAAAAACCGGAGGTCATTGCCATTCTGTGATGAAGGCTTTTGCTAAATAACAGTTTAAAACACTTAAACCGTGTAGCTATGTTTTCAAAAGGTTATTTATTTCAAGATGTTTGGACACATTATCACGAATTACCTTTTGAACATAAACAAAACCCTCATCGGAATAATCATGAACTGATGTATTTTCAACATCAGTTCATGATTTTCTCCACTAAAACGTGGGCTGATTGTTGCATCTTTCCAATGCATGGGGAAATGTGTTTGAGATAAGGACATGTAACGAAGCTCAATAATAAATTCGGAGATAGTTCTTAATTGAGAAGATACCAGTTTGAAATGAAAACACCTGGAAGACCATCTTCATTGGTAGAATTACCCGACTCATATGGGAGCATCTCAGGTGCACCTGTTGAAGACATTCTGGTCTCGATAAACCGGAAACATTTCACACAGATAACTTCAAACGCATTCAGTTTTCAAGAGGTTATACATGTTCAAAACATCTGAGTTCACACCTTACACAACAGACCGAATCTTATCCGTCACTTTTTCTTCCTTTTGATGGATGGAGGGGGAAAGTTCATGCGTCACATCCCCATTATCACATACACACTGTCTTTTCTACGCCGTTCGACACTTGCCAGTCGAAATACTACGTACACTTTGAACGTCACAGCACTTGGTTTTAGATGTCTGCAGTTCAATTGTGTGTAAGAAGTTCAACAAACGATTCTTCCAACCGTTCAGTCTTCCAGCACTTTTATCCAAATACAGACAGCAATTTAAATAAATTATGTTAAAGATTTGATCGGATAGTATGCCAAATATTGGGCACTGAGTAAACCGTTGACATTAGATATAGATTGTATTTTTGTAAGTTACAGCGAGTTTGAAATCAGATAGTTCCAACATTCCGCACAGAAGTCTGACTCGAGCTTCTTCAGGGGAACAATCAAAGTTGAAATCTCAACCATGCATAAATGAATCCATAAACGTGTATTCAATCTCCTTGTCCAATCCTCTTCGTAAAGTCATTCACTCAAACAACAGGTTCATCTATGGGAAAGATGAGAATCTTTGAATAATTATCTCCGTGTCCTATCCTCTTCGTAAGGTCATTGTCTTTCCAAATTGAGATAACTAATCACTCAGTGTGAAATTGTATGTCTCTTGTTGTTTGGAGTGTGTGTATGTGTGTATTCCAATTCATATTCGCCTTGGTTTTAAATATCAGACAAAAAGGTTACAGGTGACATTATGGTCATTCGGTAATTTTTTAAGCACAGTGGAATAGATGAGGCGAATTTGAATGCAATTCCAGTTGGAATATGGTGGTGAATAGTATTAAAGAAATTTTTCTCATTGATTTACTAGAAAACAGTGGAGAAGAGGAATGATGATGATGATGATGATGGTGATGATGATGATGATAATAATGACAGTAACAATGAGTCAAATCGATCCAAATTGTGCTGTTATTGATGCAGAAATAATGAAGTGGAGACTGATGTTGACAGTGAATGCTTTGAGTCACTCTTTTCGCTTACTACTTTGTAATTGCTAGGAGGCAGGTAACTGTACTCCTTCTCGTCTGTCCAAACTATCAGGATTCACCCATACATGTAGGGCTTCGGCTGTCAATCTTTCTTGGTATGACCCAAAACCTATTTGTAGAACCTTAGTTCCGTCAATATGAATTTTGTATCTAATTTCTATGGAGTGTGGCCTGATTGAGGAGTTTTCTTCTAGTTTCAGAACTTCTGCTGAGGTTTCTGTGATCTGCTTTAAGCACAGTAGTGATGGATAGTGGCCAGTAGTGGAATCCGGGATGCCCATTACGTCTTATTTCGGAGTCGTCAGCTGGATGTACCTACCCTCCACCCCCCCCCCCACCCCCGTGAGTGTTGTTTGCACCACGATTCGAACTTGCGATCGGTCGCTTGTTGATTGCACCGAATTAATCGGTGTCTATTGACATATCGCCTCCTATGCAGCCACCTCGATATTACCTGTGTTTTAATGATATTAATGATGGATAGTTTGTGCTCCCTGACTCTCATGTTTACCTGCCTGGTTGTTTCCCCTACATATACTGCAGTACAGTCTCCGCATTTAATTTCATGAACGCAATTATGTCGAATTCATTTACATTCTAGATCTTTAACTTTCACCAATTTAGAAAGTAGGGTATTTGTTGCATGAAAATGAACTCTGATTATCGTGTTTGTTGAGAATTCTTCTTACTTTTTCTGAAGTCTGTTTAGGGTATGGGATTATGACAGTGCTTATCCAGTTCTTGGCAGGGAGTTTCGGAACATCCTCAATTTCATTTTTAAATACGTTCAATGAAACTTTGGAGATAATCGTTTGCTTCGAGTGTGTGGCAAACTAAATTTAACTCTTCTTCTTTATCTTGGTATGTTGTAAGAAGACGGTTAGTCCTGCTGATTAGATTCCGTGCGACCGTTGATTTGGTAGTCACAGGATGTGTAGATTGATGATTTAGGTATCTGTCAAAATGTGTTGTTTTTCTGAAAAGTGTAATTTCGACAAGTTGGATTCAACTTTGTTGGTGAGAGTAATACTTTAGCACCAAGTCACAACGCTTATGATAATCGTGAAAGTACTGAATCCGACTGTTGAGAAAACTGTGCGTCCCCACTAAATGATCACAACAGATATCCTGATCTGCACACATTTTCATCGTTAAGCGAGAATGATGTCAATGAATTATTGGAACTACAGACGGTTCTACCATTACTTTGAATGCGCCAGCTCATATTTGCACTGACAACGTACAGTCACGGAAAGCAATGAGGACAAGCTGTCAGTCGTTAGGGATTTGGAACCACACTGTGACAATTCTGTTATTGCAACTGCTGCTCAGTAACCTTTAGAAAAGGTGACTGCTCATCCATCAGATTTATTTGACACAGACCCCAAGATATCTGACCATTCCTTTGATATATCTGATCGTTCTCGTACCCCAAAGGTGTATTTTTATAAATTTTCAAGTACGTCTTCAAGTAGTAATCCTCCGGTGAGTCCTATCACATATTTCTTTTCTTGCTAAACAATCTGATCAAACTCGTCTAGAACCAGAGATTTCATCTGGGATTTCACAGTCTAAGCCTTGCTTGTTGAACTCAATGCTTAGTGGTGAAGACAAAATAGAATCGGGTTACTCGAATACTAATACTTTGATTTCTAATGTACATGGTTTAGTGAGTGAAGAAGGCAGTCTGGTCAGTAAACATGGACTCTGTGACGATCTTCCAAAATCTCACACCTCTACGAAAAACTGGTGATGCTTGATCTGTCAGATTTTTGGATCACATTAAGAATAGATTATACAATTCTGATATCATAAAAAGAGCTTGTGCACCTTCAACTGTAGAGGATCTGATCAGCACTGCATTGTCCAAAGCCCTGAAAATTCCTAGAAATTCTGCAAGCAAAGCCGAATATTGTCAGAACTTCAAGACTTATTCTCCACTATCTGATCGTCTTCAGCCTTGAATATGTAGGAGTATGAAGGCCATTATTGGACACCAGATGATGGCTTTGCGAGCGGATAGGCAACGGTGTTGTAAGAAAATGTCAAGTTACACTCCGAAATAACTCGAAAATATTTCGAGTTAACAAATCGGAGTTATAAACATGAACTACATTCCACACACACAACTTCATACTTGCCTAAATGACAAGCAGTCATGTATCACAAACGAAGATGTCAAGAATGATCATCCAGATGAGTAAGAATTACAGTCACATGCAATACAGGTTAAACATAGGTAGTCAGTTATCAATCATAAACACATCCGTTCAATAGGCGAAGCCACATCTCCTCGCTCTCTCTGCACCACTACTCAGTGTAAATTGCCCTAAGACTTGCTCCGTCACATAGCGTTATCCGATTTACATTGTCAAAATATTCGGATAAACACCATGTTGAAATTGGAATGCCAGTGTGGTACGAGTTGAGTAGATTACGTAGTTTGTCATGGTTAGTAGCCTCTGAGATGTTGTGAGACGTACATATTTCCACGTGGCAATCTCTCATTCCAAAGTTTCTACTTTTACAAACATTGAATCACGTTTGTTTTTCAGTGAATGTCACAATGTTTGCTTATCTTTTGTTACCAGTTTTCATTGTGTGAGTTGAATCAGGTCACATATCTTAGCAAATTAGTGGAAGCGTCTTATCTGACTGCCACTCTCTTTCTTACAAAATAACATCTTATTTGAATGAATAATGTGGTGCGTACCTGCTTGTGTTAGTTGGCCGTATGAGTTGGCTTAGGTGTGTGACCTGATTCAACTCACACAATGAAAACTGGTAACAAAAGATAAGCAAACATTGTGACATTCACTGAAAAACAAACGTGATTCAATGTTTGTAAAAGTAGAAACTTTGGAATGAGAGATTGCCACGTGGAAATATGTGCGTCTCACAATATCTCAGAGGCTACTAACCATGACAAACTACGTAATCTACTCAACTCGTACCACACTGGCGTTCCAATTTCAACATGGTGTTTATCCGAATATTTTGCCAGTGTAAATCGGATAACGCTATGTGACGGAGCAAGTCTTAGGTGCAATTTACACTGAGTAGTGGTGCAGAGAGAGCGAGGAGATGTGGCTTCGCCTATTGAACGGATGTAATTCCGTGAGCTTACCGATGGGGAATATTTGAACGTCCGTTTAATGTGAACTCTCTGGACATTTATTTAAGGTTGAATACAGCCACTATTGCATGCCTTCAGATGAATATCAGTTATAAGTGCAATGAGTGAGTTTTCACCAGCTACGCATCTCGTGAAATTACTATTGTACATCAACACGAAATAACAATAAATATTTGCAAGATAACATGGAAACCACACTTCCTGTGTCAACAGTAGGTCAATGAAAATTGGCAGCCTTAGCGTTGGAAGCGTTCAGCGAATGACAGCAGCCAATCTTCGTTTTCTGAAGAGATAATGATCCCAGTTAAGTTCTCACCTGAGACAAGGCAGACAAGATCACCTTTGTGAGCATGTTCTAACTCACCGAACAGATTTTTCTGTGTCCAATTTCACCACATTTTCGACACTGGATGCTGAATGCGTCAAGTATTTTGTGAGTGAATATTTCCATATGAATATCATGATCTGACATCGTTTTGTGTTGATTTGTGAGGTTCTCCAAGTACACAGTGTATATCATGAATAGATTGTGTGTGTCTGTTTATGATTGATAACTGACTACCTATGTTTAACCTGTATTGCATGTGACTGTAATTCTTACTCATCTGGATGATCATTCTTGACATCTTCGTTTGTGATACATGACTGCTTGTCATTTAGTCAAGTACAAGGTGTGTATGTGTGTGTGTGTGAACCAACTCCTTCTCAACCCTTTCAATATTCATACTGGTTTTTCGGAGATTGTGGCAATTGCATATGAAGTTGTCGAATTTTCAAATGCATGCTTTTGTTTATAGCCTGGCTACGAAATTTTCAATATCTTGATGAAGTGTGCAGACAAGATTATGAAGTCAGACAGTGTTGTTTGTTTGGACACAAATTATTTAAAAATGATCCGTCGAACTGTCTGAGAGTGTTTCATACAAAATTGACGTGAAGTATGTGCTTAGTGACGTACTAGGGTAATGCAGATGACAGCTGTCTCAAGGGTGCATTGAAGTTGTATTTAGGCAGTACTGACGATGATTGTGAGGATAGTTAGTGGCTAGCAGTGGAATCCAAGATGCGCATTCCGTCCTATTCAGGTCTCATCAGCTGGATGTGGCTGCCTTCCTGTGAGTGGTGTTGTTTCCACTGGTGGGAACCGATCAATTCGGTTCAATCAATGACGGTGTAGTAGAAGCAATTATACCGAAACTATTGACGATCGCCAAAAATCTCGAAGCCGAAGTTGATGGTTTCCGGCTGGTTGCTTCCAACTGGATCACCCAGTCAACATGTGTTTTGTATTCATGCGAGGTTTTCGATCATCACCACATGTCGAAGCATTCAAGGTTTTCTATGATTTCCTGTGGATAACCGTTAGCAGGTATCTCGGCAACCACACTGCAATTCGTGACAGCTGCCTCGAGAGGTGACTGGTCACTGTAGTGTAGGTGAGATTGGAGAATTCTCGTTAACTGAAATCTGGTGACAAATATGCAAGCTGAGTATTCGCATTTCACGGGATGTCTTACACACTGAATATCCAATAAATAGTGAAAGTGGCAGTGAATATTCACATAATATAATAGTTTGATGGTTTTGCTTCTATTGAAAACATTCATCAGTATTATAGTGAAGTATCGATGATGTCTCACTTATCGTCAGACAAAATGCATTGTTTTGTAAGTCAACAAACGGAAATCGTATAGAAAAACACTGAGTTGGAGATAACACTGAATACAGATGTTGAAAGCTGGGAAAGTGGAGTGTGCATTTCGATTACATAAAATTCTCTCTTAAACACAATCACTTTTGAATCTAAATTATATGAAAACAAGCTTCTTCTCAACTTTATCACACAATAACGTTTTACTTGGTACATTCTCGTACTTAGTGGAGTTTTTGCTGATAATCGTTATCACGAAGTTCATTTTTCACAACTTTCATCTCCACTTCTATGGTCTCCATCGGATGAAGGCGTCTTTCGTAAATCAAAAGTAGTATCAGCAGCTCTTCCTTGTTTCCCAACGGACAATAGTGTTGAAATTAAGATGTATTCCACTCCGAGAATCCGCACGATGAATATATCTCAGTATATTGCCATCTGCAGTTCGTTCAACTCCGAAATAAATAGGGTGAATTTGTGCACTCCCTTCCATTTCATTAATAAATGAGGGGTTGAAATGTAACCCAGTTATCTGAATTCCACTCACCTCATTTTTTTTACCTAATATAAATCCTCTCACCTGTCTTAAATATATAATATGTAACCTTTCACAACATGTTGAATACACTTGTCTCTCACTCTTATCCAACTTCCACTAAAGGATATTCGCCTGATTCTACCGTGAATTGACAAACTAACAATTGGCTCCTGCATACGAAGTCACTCAGTTCGACTTCATTCAATCACGTGATGCCAATGTTACCTCCATTTCGAGCTGATAATTTTTGGTAGGTTGGTTCCAGTATTCAAACGTTTATGTAGATTGCTGTAGGTCGTGAGCAGTTGGTAAGAAACCACAAAATGGAATGCATCCATGATGACGAAATCTTAATTGTATTTCTTGCTGTTATGCCCACAAGACCTCCAGTCAACTCATATCTTTCGGTTGTGTCGAGTGTGCATCTGAACCGAATTGAATCGTAAAGCCAAACAGTCAGTTTAGTGCTGATGATGTCGTCTAGCAAGGCGAGGAATGCTTCACGATTTAACAACCCAGCTCACAGAACACAATACAACCAAGACCATCCACCTGAGCTACAAATATTCCCCATCATTTCACTGGTAGTTTCCGTTCACTGCGCAAACGATTTCTGAAAGTAGAACGCAACTTGAACACAATTCTCGATAGACTGCAAGGTTACACGCTTACTGAAATGCTGCATCTTCACTTCTCTGTCCTTCGGTGCACACAGATTTCAGCGTTCTACATTCAGCGATCGTTTGCACAGTGAATGGAAACTACCACTCAATTTGCCTTTCATATTTCACATATTAACACACATTAGACAATCAACTATGCTTGTCCCAATACACTCAGTATACACAATCAAGTTCTCACAATAAGTATACAAGTATCTGCCTGAAATACCATGAAGTAATATACTCACACATCTCGAATAGTCTTCTCATTGACATTCACTGCTTGGAAAACTTCAAGCTAACTGAGATATGGCCAAGGAACCGCTTATGAAAATCGAGATCGAATCGTGGAATGCCAAATACTTGGTATCATAATAAAATGCCACCTCTATGCTTTGTCATCAAGCAAATTGTAAATTTGGTGAATAGTTGCATATGCAGTTACACAATTATCCAAAAATCAGCATAAACAACTAGAACACTGAGAAGGAGTTGGTACACACACACAACACACACACATACACACGTTTCTACTTGTTACAAGGACGAAAATCATGGACTGTCAAGAGAGATTGACATTGATTTACAAGCTAATCAGTCAGAAAATTGTAGTTACGGTCTCAAAGGATGTGTGAACCAAATCCAAGTTGGTTGGATTCATTTCACTAGGAGTCCACTGAGAATAACGATCAAATTCGCTCTGATTAAATATACCCCCTTTACTATTTCACAGATAGCAGATTTTGCTGCAAAACTAGGAGTAGGAATCCGAAGATGGTTTCATCTACCCGATATACCTGATATATCCATCAAACTTTATTTATTCTGATCTAATGCTGAGGTGTTTATTCCCTTCTTCAAATAAATAATAACACTAACACTGATTCAGCATCAGTGTTGAACATCTTATGTGAGTTTTCCAATTCTAACAAGAAGTTTACTAATGCACCATATGTAGTTGCCTAAACTGAAAATTATCAGACTATAGCATTACTGTAGCACACAATCTTGACTCATCACTGTAGGAGATTTGATAAAATCTGCACTGATTTACTATCTGTACGATATAAAGTTGCATAGCTAAAAAGTGCACCCACTACTTCGAAATACAAATGAATCGATTAATAACTTCAGCAACCTTAACTGGAATAACCAGCATTCCAGAGTGGTGCGCTATCTATCCAACTTTTAAAAAGTCTGCCTGTAGAAATTTTTAAACTACGAAATTTCACATTTCAGAACTTTGTTAATTGATATGTAAGCGAGTAAAATAGCATCTGCAAGCAGCTCCATTCGTTTCCATTTGACTGCTTAGACCACTTGTTGGAAGATAGGATAATTCCTATCACACGAATTCACCTGATCTGATTCAAAAACAGTTCAGTCATACATCTCACTGAACAAATGAAAGTTTAATCATAAGCAAGTAGCATTCGACAGCACATGCATTCCAAAGGGCAGCAATTCAAAATCTAGTTGGGTTCTCATCTCCACCGAAGTCATATTTTCACATTCAGACTAAAACATTGAGTTGAGTGGACCAACATTTCCGATACTTGGAATTATTATTAAGATAAACCATGACACATCACACCATAAACTTCAGTGATCGCCTTCACGAAGTAACTTTCGGTCGGCAATCGCTCCGTGCAACACCTAAAATTCACTTCGATATATCACGTCAGTGTCAATTTTCTCATTGGATCAACTCGAAGAGAGGTCTGAAGAAAATTCGAGAATGATAGAAGGTGTCAATTTCAACAATTTCAGCTCCACTGAAACTACTTGCTAGTGAATTGACGAGACATACTGGCATTTTCACACATGTGTGCATCAGGTGGAGATGACTGTAAAGGCGTTAGTGTTTTCAGTGTTTTTCAGTGTGTAGGTGTCAGGAATGAGTGATATGAGGAAGCTGTAAGTCAGTGGGACTGAATTCGAAACATGCACTAACTGAGGTCACCGATTGGCTGTGTTTCAGCAAACTCCTAGAATGATCATGGATGTGCTGCTACTCTACGAAGAGAATCGTTCAACAAATCGAATGGACAATAGAAAGGCTAGTAGTTTGAAGAATGTCGTGACGACAATAACAGCACTGTGAGAAACAACACCGTATGCAACAATGATTCTCCAGTCATTGAGAGTCAAAGTGCTCCACAGAGTTCAGAGTTATCCACATGGTCATTGTGAGTTTGTGATGAACGTGTTTTGATGCTGACACTAGCAAATGTGACAGACGGCATTGTCCACTGGGTGAATTTGAAGCACTTTCATTGGTCGGATATCGCTCACTCTTGAAACACCAATGAGTGTTTAATGAAATCATTTCTAAATATTTGTGACAGTATAAATAAGCTCGATCATTTTTGAACAATTAGCTGATCATGATGTTCCATTTTCTGACCATCAGTCTAGCTGTCATCATTCTGCATCTTCGTAACTCCGTAGTCCAAGGTAAATTTGAGAAATGTTACGTCATAGTTCTCTCATAAAATCTTGATGATTTTGAGTAAATTATCTCCATTGTTTTCCGTTATGTTTCTGATTGACTGTTTTTAGTGGGAATTTTTTTACATTTCTGTGATATCACTGAAGGGAGTAGTTGGGCGGTGCCGTATCCATCATACTGAACATCAAACCATTACAGCAGAACAACACTATTTTAGTGCTACGACCGAGTCATTTTTGGTATCTATTTTTCTCTCTCTCCGTTTTGAATGCTACAAGCAGAGAACTTGGTATAATTATTTTGGCGATATGACGTGGTCAGATAACACCAGTTACACAATTTTCTGTTTTTAAGCGGGAGGAGAAGCCGAGCCAGAAAGTAAGCATTTTGAAGTCATAAAGTGTATATTTGAATGATAGAAGTAGAATTATTGCACTGGTGGAAAGTAATTCATCTTAGTTCTTATTTATAAGTATCACATAGTGGAGCTGCATTATTTCCTGATGACACACTGAACAGACTTTATCGCTCATGATCGAATCATAGTGATTTCGAAGGCGCGACCAGTTCATCTACCTGAGAAAAGATTGACTAAGTTGGTTTCATCGAGACCATCAACCCAAGTTACAAATCTTCTCCAACATTTCAAAATCATGTTGGTTTCAGCATGAACACTGCAAACAACATCGAATCAGCAATCAGAGATTTCGGTCTTACTGAGAATGACAGCCAACAAAAAGCACAACAAAACAACAAGTTCACCAACCATATGAGTTACGTCTTAGATCATTCTTGCAAGACGTACGCATTCAAGCGACAAGTATTCAGTGCTCTCTGAGCTTTCATCTTATTTCATATGCGAATCATCATCATCATCACGCTAGGTGATTCCATCAGCGTTTCCAGTAAAGGTGTTACAGCATTTCATGTAAACATATTACTCCTGAGTGACTTTAGGCGAAGTTATGTTAGATGCAACTAACATGGATGAGATACTCCGCATAGTACACGGGTCATATGCACATCGAGACAGCCGATCAGTGAGAATTGCTCATGCATATCACTGAGCATTCTAAACACTCTCCTGATCACATCATAAGTATATTTTTTGCAATTTTAGCATACTTTTGTGTATCATCACACCTAACCACGCCTTTTTCTGATCTCATGCAGAATCTTACAAAGAATATCTTAGTAAGAATGCCAATTTTATTGACTTTAGTCAAGCATATTTACGTTGGCAGATATGTGGAATGATTTTCTTCAGTGCACTCTGTTCAGTTTTACTACTAACCACCAGACTGAACCATATGTTCATCAATGGTCCTTGTCGCTCTAATTGCTTTTCTTGTCTCTGCCAGTTACATGCACATCCTGAGACTTTATCAACTGAAAGGATCATAATATCAGCTAATAAGATACCCAACCATATTTTCTCCAGTTTATTGAGCGAGCATCTGTCAAAATAGTATCATCTCATTGATGCTCTCACTAGTAGTCTGCTTTTGTTCTTCTGGCATGCGTTTCGTAGCAGAAACAAATCAAACGAATGCCTTTCGCGTTCTACTGAGGCTGTGAAATATTAGTCGAGATTTCCAACTTTCCATAATAACTCCGTGATCCAAGGTTATGTAGTGACGATCCTCTACTGAGTTATATATTCTTCAGACTGACTACAGATACTAAATCACTGAAAGGTTTCAGGTGAAGTGTACAGGCACGATTAGTGAAATGGTCACATGCAAAGTTCTTTAATCGTTTATTACAAAAGATTTCTTCACTTTTTTCATCTCCAGAGGACCTTGATGAATATGGTAAGTCAAGTGACCTAAATGTCTTATAACTTGAAATCATACCTCCCGGATGAAGTTCTCAATATTCACAGTGACTTAGGCATGCTGCAATTCGTTTGCATCCAACACGTTGATAATGTGTGTTGTGAAATGAGAGAATTCAACCACTTTTATGCATTCATTTATCTTACAAGGCTTAAAACAGAGACACTTCATATTTGTTTGCATTCCCCGTGCAGATTGGCGTTATTTTTCGATCACAAATATGTACTTACCATTCATCACGTGCACTAACAGTGAACACTACATCCACAGAATTTAGTAGTTCACTGTTTCATTGCTTCCATCACTTTTAGAAATCGAAAGACTGAGAAATGAATTAACGTGTGATATAGAGTCACATACACGTGAGATACACTATGTGTTTTATTTAAACTCTTCACATCTGTTGAGGCGAAATATGTTGTAACTTGCATTCACAGGACCTGCCTGGCATTCTTCGCAATCTCCAGGAGCGATAAGCTGAATTATGAGTGTTTAAATGAGTCCAGTGTGCACTTGTTGACGTTCAATATTCTTTTTTGAAGACAATTATTTGCAAAATTTGATGTGTTTGCTACATTCTCTTGACAGGCGTCCTGAACGCAATCAAACAGTCATCATCATCAGCTATAGCAGAAATGGTGCTACTCACAGGTAGTTCAGCACAACTAGATTCATTGTACTTAGTTCCCCGCGAAATACTCACATTCACCATGCTCCATTGGATGTTATCTTTTAAAATTTCACATTTAATTGCCACTCACACACAAACTATCAG
This sequence comes from Heterobilharzia americana, assembly GCA_944470555.2. Classification (NCBI taxonomy): domain Eukaryota; kingdom Metazoa; phylum Platyhelminthes; class Trematoda; order Strigeidida; family Schistosomatidae; genus Heterobilharzia; species Heterobilharzia americana. Next base: position 75,032,079 of record OX104129.1, on the reverse strand, counting down.
CCTCTCAAACTGACTTTGACATCATGCATAAGTACTTATTTATTCCTCCATGCTAAGAAAACATGGTGTTAATTTTGAGTTTGTGACTTCTACTGGGAAACCACTCTGCACGCACTTACATCTTGTGAGATAGTTGCAGAATGCAAAAGGAGAGAAAGAGAGAGAGAGAGAGAGAGAGACAACAAGCTGTGACGTCTTCACTCACCACAGAATAACACTAGCACCTGATCATGAATAGGCTACGGATCACTTGTCATACATAGCAGGCACATGTGAAATAGCTTTGCATGACATCAGAGTAGAATAGTGTGCACAACTCTGAACAAATCAGCTTTATCAAGCATTCAGGATATAGGTGGAGGTAAATCCTAAGTGTTGGCGTTGACTTACTTGCAGCTTTCAATTTGAAATATTCACTGAATTACCCAATTTTAATATACTTCAGAATTTTGAGACATATTTGTCAAGTCGTGTGGGATGAAACAACTCGATAAATGTGTAGATAGAATAGGAAGCATATCCACTGCAAAAGTGGTTGATGTCTTCAGTATTATGCGAAGTCGCCTTTTCATGAACATGTTTGTGCACTATTCATACTGAATCACACAGCGCTTTCTGTTCATTGTAGAACGACTGAAGAATATCAATGAAAGTTTACCTATATTAAACTTTTGTCTAAACTTCGGCAAAGAGGAAGTAAAGAAGAAGAAAGTTAGCAAAGGTTGGTGAATGTGTCACTTTCTTCTACATTTGACCGACACAAAAACATTTTACTGAATCATTTGACAACTGAATATGTAGTTCAAATCTTTTTCCATGGAACATTTACAGGCTTTCATTGACTGGAATAGTTCCTAGTAGTAATTTTTTGAAATTATTCATGCTTGGTCAGCATAATTCGTCTTGCCAACATCAACTCAAGTGTTAACGATGACGGATGTCATCATGTTCAATTTGTGTCGTCTGCAACTGAGGAGAAAAAGCCGTCTGCCACCTCATCGTGAAGACGTGATGCATACACGTGGTTTCTACGTCCTTGACAAATTGGTTATTGACTGGCAGTTAACATGGCGTGAGCCAATGAAAATATGACAGTTGTGAAATTGAAAACAGCATACAGAGTGGATTGCAGGATATCTAGCTGAGATTATTCACGAATTGTGATTCAGAATTTCTCACCACTTGTTCATTTATCTTGAAAATTACACCCTCGTTGATCGCCATTCTCTTGTGTTTTCAAAATATTTCCACCGAAAACCATTTCAGAGTTAATACGTGAAATGGAAAAGATGAAGGAAAACTACGGTGAGTCATCGAAAATCTGCAGTCAGCATGTATGCTGGATTCGATACCCAATTTTTTATTTGATCATACTTGTGTTGTTTGTTTCACAACCATTCTCAACCTACAGTCTGTCAGACTTTTCATACTTCATACCACTCAACGTCACGAAAGCATAATTCATGCAGTCGCCAGTTCAAAATTTGGATGTCTGGCTGAGATCTGAAGATATATTCCACGTTTTTTATCATTTAGGAAGAATATTCGATGTGGTTGAAGGATCACTTGAGTCTAACAAATTGGAGCTGGAGAAATATAAAGGTTACAAAAATTAGTTTTCATATTGAATCCCTTGAGACTAGTCGTTTTTATGTTCCCACTTTAAAGCGCATGTGATCGGTTCCTCGTCAAGTACATTTTAAACCAACTTGATCGAATGTATCAAATCTTATTTACTTGACCATTCACTCCATTCGCAGTGAAGTATTCGTGACTAATCTATGTGAGAGAGAATAGTAGAGTGAGACATATGGTAATCTTTGTTACTAACATGATGAATTGACTCCTGTTTTCTCAATTAAACAGACGCCCCAGATGAGCCTCAAAACACGATATGCAGTGAATTGGTGCCATTGGAATATCAAGAAGGTATGTTGAAGTAAAAACAATAAATTTCACTTGTCTGTCTGTCCTTTTTTCGGCAGTAACAAAGACGCTAAAATGCTCAAACGGAGTGTTCGAAACACAGGTCAACAAGCACAAGTTGTGATACTAACCTAACATTGTGTTTGCTTATCCTATTCTCCTGAGTTTACAGATGAAATGTAGGTTGTCGTCAATATTGTGTAAAAATATAGCTGACATTGCTGTTCCCCAAAATCGTTACGGTAATCTCCCACAATGAATATCAGTTACGGGGTTGTTTCGGGAGATAATGTGTTCTACTGTTGACGAAGTCAACCACGGAATAGCAATATCAAATAACACATGTTTCAACTATCCGTACTCATCCACATCCCTTGTTTTCAAATGCATCAACTCGCTGATACTTCATTACCTCATTCTGCGTCCACTTACCTGAATAACAAACGAAATCCAGATAGATGTGAAATTTTGATTATAGGCGACGCACAACAAGCCACAGGAGAGCGTCATGTAGTCTTGCATCACCGAGTGACTGTTAGTAATCATTAAGACGATCTGCATCACCTTTGTCTTGTTCTGTAGGATTTCGATGTATAACTCATATTTGGATAGCTTAATCATCTAATCTAATTTGACTGAATGTTTGATAATGTCAAAGCTGTCGAACTGATTAGCGAATCACTTATTTGTTTCATTGTCAAACCGACACTTTGGTTTTTTAGATGCAAAGAAGCTGCGAGAGTTAGTAAACAAAGAAGCCGCCAAATCCGCATTCTATGATATAGAATTAGGTGAGTAGTGAAGCTTCAGTCATTGTGACGCAATAACTCACACACAATAATGCACACAAGGTGACTGATGAAGCTGATGTAACTGCAATCTAGAGTTTTAGATCATATATGAATCTCACAGGCAATTATTCACACGATTCATTGCTGAAAAGATAACCACATTGTGCGCAATATTGTGACCCATGATAACTTAGTAATACATTAAATTTATGACTGATATAACACTGTAGAGCTCAAAAATGTCAAAGTTCAAATGCTCGATTCAATGGAACTATCTGAAGAGAAACGTAAACAAACATGCAAAGATGAGAGGTGAGTTAATCGTACATCTGCAATGTGGCATAGTATTGTCGGTAGTACTTCACAACTGTCTACAGACCATGCAGCAGACAAACATACATTCAATCAAGACTCAGATTGTTCACATTGCAGCCAGCAACGGGTTGTGTGGACGGAATAATTTGAAGCCAGCAGGTGAGTAGCACCATCTCTATTCAGCAAACAACTGAGAAACCAAGGGCACTGAACAGATTACAAACTAGCTGAATCGATACGTCACCCATGGTGAAATTTCGCCAGTCTCAACAACCGTTCACATTCATTTTGAGAAAGGAGAGTAATAAAGCTTTCATAAGCACTGTGAGAATGTGCTCACACGAAACCAATTCCAGCTGAATCGAGAGCCACGCACATTACCAATGAGATGCCACTTTTCAGATGCTCAATCTTTTCTGCGAAACAATAATTAATTGACTTTTTCTCACTTGAATCGGATGTTTCTCATTTTAGGTTTGAAATATATCTATAAGTCCTGTCGTCTTCAGATTCACGAAATAATACCTACGGAATAATATTTAGATTGTAGTATTAACTGTGCATATGCTTCAAATACAAAATATAATAGTTTGATCATGGTGTTCTGTTGCGGCAAAATTGTATGAGATGCTGGAGTGGGGTTGGATTTTGGAGGTTGTGAATGCGTAACCAGTTCCCATCTTCCACTGGGAACCCAGGGGACAGATAACGATAATATTAACCAGTCGAAGAATACATGGTTCAGTAGAAACCATGAATGAATGGCAGAAGACAAGTCATATGTGAATGGAGGAGCGCGACCACACAGCTACTTCAAATTACAACTCAGTATGATCCTACACGACGTCGGAACAACAACATAGAGATTAGTGAAACGGGAAACAACAAAATCACGGAAATGCACTAAAAGCAGTTGTGAAAACAAAATTGGTGTGAACAGTCTCATGAAGATGTTGGTCTCAACAGTCGATGTCATTAATCTGAAGTGAATACACCACTTCAATTTTCGACACAGACAACTGATTTCTGAGACCTGATTTGAAGTCGATTGTTTCCCAGATTTGGTACACATTGAGTAAGTCGTGTCTGTGGAAATGGTTGGAAATCTCGATACACTGTAACGTGTGAGATATGTGGATAATAGACAGTAATGATCATGATGATGATGATGATGATGATGACGCGAAAATGAGTGATCGATGAGTTGTAGTAACATGAAATCCACTCCAATAGGCTATAAAGATGTAAGATGAGGACACATGACACACTGAGTCTACGAAGCTGTCAAGATATGCATGTGACAAACAAGCGTACATGTTCAACAGTTAGGAATGATGGCATTGTGAAAATAGTGAAAGAAGTAGTAAGTGGATGAGAATGACAGTAACAGACGAGCGAGTGTACATGGATTTGAGCATTTTCGAACATTTCCAACCAAATTATTTCCCTGGTTAGAAGGTGTAATCGTCAGGTTGACAAAGTCACTGATCGTATGCAATACGTTCACGGACTGAGAAGCTGATGCTACACTGAACAGTGTACTCCAGTGTTTATCTATTTTGTAATCATATAGATTGTCGATTTGTTCTGTTGATGTGAGAAGGCAAGTGTTGACGCTGCAAAAGTGGATGTGCACACATATACATACGTGCACACAAGTAAACATAGTAGCAGGAAATCGGCTTGTGCACAATTTTTAGTGGACACAGGGGCAGAATTTAGTGTCGTATCTCCATTTGATAGGGAAAACCAGTACCCAGACACACAACTACTGTTACGAGCGGCGAACAACTCCGAATTTGGTACCCGTTCCACACTAAACCACTTACCCTTACACTTATTTATTACATCAATGCCCCTGCATAACTCAATTTACCTATCGAGCTGAAGATGTGAAGCATAGATTGGTGCATCTCATAAAAACCGAATGACACCCTGTCTTCGCGCGTCCAAGACATATTTATATCAATTTCTCAACCATACCTAAGAATGAGTTTGATGAAATGCTCAAACGTGGCATTATACGTCTTCACAATAGCTCTTTATCATCACCCTTACATATGGTGTCCAAAAAGAATTCTTCAGATGCCCGTGCTTGAAGTGATTACAGGGCTCTTACCAGCCGAACCATACCACACAAATATCCACCCCCACATCTTCATGATGTCACCAGTAATTTGTCTGCATTCGGGAAGCCAACTGGCCGATGTGTCTTCTCTCCCTCGATGAAAGCGAAAGTAAACGTGGGGACATGGAATGTCCGCACCATGTTTGAACCCAGCAAGGCAACCCAGATTGCAAAAGAGATGAGAAGGTATTACATTGAAGTGCTTGGAATTTGCGAAGAATCAGCAGATGGAATGGGAGTGGACTCTCCAAACTGTCAACTGGAGAATCAGTAGTCCACTCCAATATTGTCACCTAGACGACAACCACCAGCACACTGAGTTATGGAGTGGCCATCGTGATGTCCCCAAGAGCATCGAAGGCTCTCATGCAGTGGGAACCAATCTCCTCCTGCTGGATCATGGCAGCAAGATTCAACTGAAAAGGAAGGACGGTCACAATCATACAATGCTACGCTGTGCACCTACAAATAATGCAGAGCAAGAGAAGAAGGAGGATTTCTACAGACAACTTCAATAAACACTCGACAAGACCACACTGCAGTTGGCGATATCAAAATTCTAATGGGTGGGGCGAAATGAATGCCAAACTGGGAGGAGACAACACAGGAAGAGAACTAACCATAGGTAGAGAAGCGCTCGGTGAGGTGATGAACGAGAATGGAGAATTGTTTGCAGAATTCTGTGCATTCAATGATTTGGTGATTGCAGTGTGGCAGTGTGTTCAAGCACAAGGATATCCACAAAGCGACATGGATTTCATCAGACACCAGGACACACTAAAAATCAAATCGACTTTATCTGAATCTGAGGAAAATGGAGACGCAGTCTACTTGACACAAGGTCAAGAAGAGGAGCAGATGTAGTTTCATAAAACTCACTATCTAGTGCAAGGAACATGCCTTCCAAATCAAGGTGAAAGCCTTCAAGGAGGTTGGTGATAGACCTCAGTTCAAGTACAACACTCGGAAACTGAACTGAAGGAAGAAACTACAAAGGAAATCTTCACGGCAGTCAGCCCTCATGACAAAATGGGAGATATCGAGGAAGATCCGTGAAGAAACGTGTGTGGAAGAACACTGGAAGTCTTTGAAACAGTGGGGAGCTGTGAGAAGAGGGGGATACGCTGGCTGGACTGCGGAAAGGAACCTAGAAGACTTGCATTTCGCCGATGACTTGTGCCTCATATCACATAAACTTGAAGATGTACAGGTGGAAACTAACAAGTTGGCAGAAGAGGCAGGGCAGTGAAGGAAGACAGGAATTCAAGTGAATATAGAATATCGTGAATATATTTCGGCGCAATGTGTCTACCAAAGAATCAATTAGGTATTAGTGAAAATTCACTTTGCCATTAATCCTACCATTGGGATGTGCAAGCCTACAGAGAATGGGGTGAAAGCAGCTAACTGCACGACATTGTCGTGTTTCTCAGCCTACCTCATACACCTCATGACACACTCGATCAACAGAGCATCCAGAACTCAGTGGATGCTTGGATTACTGCTGAACAGGTGCAAACTAGAAGGAAGCTTTGGCCCTTCAATCTCAATTTGTGTATACTTTCCTGATTGGTGTTGCTCCATGATGAACAGCCTCTTGTGAATAACCTAAAGTTGTATCATCTGGAAAGTCATTCGCTGCCCCATCACAGCAACTGTACACAAAGTACTGGTAAACTCATGAAAACAGTGGCACAGTCTCAGCGAACACTTCAGGACTGGCTAGCTCAATTCATTGATATATTCCATTGTGTTTGTAACGGTGATCAGGTGATATGAATGATTGGATCGCACACCTCAGTATAAAATTCACCAAGCAGTTACCAGTCAATTTGTTTTAAAAATTCGAGTCTGGAGAGAATGGAATGCCTAAATCGAAAACAATCAACCGACCTCAACACTCAACACTCCACACTCCACACTGCTAACTAACTAGAAAGCACAAAACATGAGAATGACCATCACTTGAAGGTCGCATACAGGTCAAACGAATGAAATCAAGCCATATTTTAGTAAACGCGTGATTATTAGTCTAAAGATTTCAGAAAACAGTAAATTTAACCAATCGAATAAATCAGAAGTCAGAATAAATATTGACTGATCAATCATGGTTGATTTGTAGATTTTTCAGGACACGAATCACGAGAATGTGCACCTCAGGTGTAGTGAATATTGTGAGTGTAGTTTAGTTTCATGTCATTGTGGTAGTGTTCAACTAGGTTCGATTGAACACTGACATGATGACAAAGCATGAAAAGCACTGAAAACACTGATTTCGAGTAGTTTTGGGAGAATATGGTAGTGAGAAGTGTAGAGTTTCGTGTTCACGATTTGCCTTTGTATGTGCTACCAGTGATAGAACTGACCATTGAAGCTATCAAACTAGATATTACCCCTCGTTCGCCAACCTGTAGAATTCGAGTATTTAACAGTCTTACAGTCACCAACATTCTGTCTCAAAATTTGCTCGTATTTCGCATAACTCACTCAGTATAATTGGGATTTGACGACGTCTTCTGCATAGATGGATTACTGCGTCAGCATTCACTTGATGCATACACTGAATTGTGAAGCAACAATTTCATATGTTTCACTGTGCAGTGTTACGGTGTGATAAAACAGTTGGTATGCTTCTAAGAGTGACACATTAGATGATACAGTGACCACGCTGATTTGATGCATGGGATCATGGGGCGACATTTGAAAATGCTGCACCGCATAACTCTGTCTAGCACCTTCTAGCTGATCAGTTGTTGTTGCTACGACAAAAGACCACAACAGAGACGATAAGTTCAGGTGATAAACGTCCATCTTCATCTACTGCTAAATACGTAGTAGAAACTTGTCACAGAGCAGACATGGAAACAGCTTTTAAAGTACTACATAAAAGTGGTCAGGGTCGAGTGCCTAAATTTGTTGACGCTCTTACCATCAGTGAATTCAAGCCCCTTTTATGCATACAAGACCAATTTGCACTCACCTTGAAACTATCTTGGTAGTATTGATTTGAATTTTCATACCGAGAGTGATGTGATGTGATTTACATTTTGTTCTTCCCTCCCCTTTCAATTCATCATCATATTGCCTATGGACTTGATTGACCCTTCTCGTAAATTTTCATATAAACAGTTGGATGAGTCGATATGTGATTCGATTGTCTGAAAAATGTCTTCTCATCAAGCTGTTTGAATTTATCGAAGGGAGCGTTAGCAAGTTATTCATTTTTGGCATTTTTATGTGTGTTTGTTTACAAGTTAAACTGTTTCTGTGGTGAAAGCTATAGAGAGTGTACTGCTGGGCAAATTGACAGACGTCTTACTGAGCCTCTACCTTCATGGTTGTGAAGGTGAGTGATAAAATCCGTCCAGTGTTCCATTTCATCTCACCTCGTTGATAGTGGTCACTTGGTAGATAAGAACGATGCTTTCGAGATTATCCACTTTATACCACCTAATCCTACGAAAAGCATTCGAATGTATCTTTTACACGTGGCAGAAGCTGTGGGAATTCGAGCTACGAATTCGAGCCTTTTTATTCAGAAGACGTTTGTACATTCCTCATCTCTCCCTTGGTCTGGGATGGGATTACTTACTAATCAACCTCACTATTGAGATTCATCTAACCACTTGCATATATCTACTTTAGACTTTGCATTGAATGTCAACCTTTCACACGGTGCCTAATATTTGTGAAAATATCCTATCGAATGTAGACCAGGATTCATAGAAAATGCTTACTACATTTGTTTACACCTTGTTTACCCACTTATTTTGTCCTCCAGTATTTGTTGAATTTGTCCCTTGGGTTCCTGGTGTAACATATGGCTGGCTTCATGTGGCACGTCGCCATTTCACTCTATTCTCTGCAGTATTGTCAACTCGGCTCCACCACTCCCCACAAGCTTTCATCTCTTCTTCACACCGTCTCCTCAATGTTACCCCCACCAGGGATGCCCAACTCATCGTTTCCTATTTGGGTTCCACTCGACGGACTGACCTGGTGCGTGATGTCTCCAAATCGTCTTCTCAGTGTATCCACAATCCAATCCATCTCCACTTTATTCTGCATATTTGTTGGGTGATAGGTTGTTGGTTGGTTCGTCGTCAGCCAGAGTCTCTTGTTGCTTATTCTTATTATTCTGGTCATGTGATCTTCAGTATTGAGCCAGCGTAGGTGGCAGCTGTTGATGATGTATGTCTGAAGTTTGTTGGGATGCTTTTCGTAACACGCCAAGTGCCCCAATCATCACATAGAAGCACTGACTTGACTGAATGAGTGTTGGAAATCCGTATCTTGTTCTTTATGCTGAATGGAGTGGAGTAGTATAGGTGTAGAACTTGGGCACAAGCATAAATTATTGCTCATTATCATATCAAATGTATTCACACTACTTTCGACATTTGGTTTTTCATAGTTACTTCGCCTGATATTGTTTGTTTTTGTTGGTAGGGAAATCTTCCATATCTCTGGTGTGGATGTTGCGTCATTTCTCTTACGTGTGTCGCCTGGAGGTTGATTCAACAAACAAAAATTCAGTGATCAATCTCTCTCTCCACCTATTTATATTGGACTTAAATACAATGACTTTGTTGCACCCACCCTGTTGTGTGGTTGTGTTAATGCATGCAATGCAATAACCGAGTCTGTTTACCAGATTAGTGATGTTTTTCGGATCCTGTCATTCTATATTTAGCTAAATTTCTATGTTCGGCTATTCCAACTGACCCCGACCGACTAGTTTCACCTATGTACTTGACCTCACTCACAGTCACTACATGGAATTCAATGGATTCGATTATTTTGCCTAGTTCCTTCTATTGCAAACACATGCATGCATGCATGCACGTGTGAATTCAGGAATAAATTATTATGACTACTATTATTATTATTCAGTATCTTGAGACAAAATAGTGTCAGAATATGTTATTCATGTGGAAACATTCACTCAGTAGATGCTTGATATTGTGAAGATGCAGTGTCATAACTTGTGATTTCCCCTGCCTTGTCTAATGTGAGAACTCATGTGGGATCGACATCTTGCTAGAATGCAAACAGTGGCCACTCTGACCCATCGGAAACTCCCAAAAATGGAGTGGGGCAGTGGAAGTATAGTTTCGATAATATCTGAGAACCATTTATTGTTGCTCCAAAATGATCTGAAGATAGATTGCAATGGTTGTTTGATAACTGGCATAACTGGCCAAAACTTGGTCATTGCAGAAAGAGCTGACATTAATTTGAAGGCACACAACATTGGCTATGTTGAAGATTCTCTCGGTTTATAGTAAATCTGTTCCTTTTGCGCTGACACTGGAGAATCTCATAGTAGACATCCGTGTACACAGCGGCTGGCTTTAACCAATGTAAACTGAGATAATAACTGTTTTCGATGTGCTATATGTTCTATATGTTTAGGCTAGAAATGATTCACTTAACTACACTAACTCATGCACCTTCATTGACGGATATCACGTGTTTGTGGTGGTAGATTATCAAATTCCAGTTGTACTGCATACATGCCTATTTTCAAAACAGGATTACCTACAATATGCAGAGATACACTTCGTGAGTATTTCCTTTTCAATCTAGACCCGAACTCGACCATGAACAGCAGTAGCAAATCTGGATTTTTAATGCTTAACGATCACACGGTTAAGAGAGCTGGTGTCAGACAACTAACCTACAGTCACACAAGCAAGTACGCACCGCGTTATTCATTGAAATAAGACGTTCTTCTGTAGGAAAGCTAGTGACATTCAGATAAGGATATCTCTTCAGTTATATAAGATATGTGGCCTGCTTCAACACTCACCGGCGATTGGCAACAATTGATAAGAAAGCATCGTGATAGTGACTGAAAAACAAGCGTGATTCAGTGTTGATGAGATTAGTCACGAAGCTCCCTGACAGATTTGGCAACACTTCTTAATTGAGAGGATGCCAGTTTGAAATGAAGGCTTTCAGGTAGCAGTGATTTCCTTGCGTAGGTTTACTCGGCACCAGGAATACCACCTGCATTGTTAGACTTATCCGACTTTTATGTGAGCAGCTCAGGTGTAGCTTTTGAGGACATTGCTGCCACAATACACCAGAAAGATTACTCGAAGTTAACCTAAAATGCACTCAGTCTTGAAGAGGTTGAACATAGTCAAGCCATCTGGGTTTACACCTCACACAACAGACCGAATCTTATCCGTTACTTTTTCTTCCTTTTGATGGATGGAGGGGGAAAGTTCATGCGTCAAATCCCCATTATCACATACACACTGTCTTTTCTACGCCGTTCGACACCTGCCAGTCGAAATACTACGTACACTTTGAACGTCACAGCACTTGGCTTTAGATGTCTGCAGTTCAATTGTGTGTAAGAAGTTCAACAAACGATTCTTCCAGTCTCACAGACTTCCAGCACTTCTATCGAACTATGGGCAGCAATGTTGAAGTCTTCGTTAGGTTACCTATTGGGTGAATGACAGTGCCAACTATCCGAGTGCTCTTCCCAGCAAACGATAATTCCTTAGCAATGACGCCGTAGCTGCTTTCAGCCCATTCTTTTGTACACAAATGTTCGACATCTGAAACTGAACACGACGCGATACCTAGTTGCTACTGGCAGTCAAAAGTGAAGTATAACGATTTTCTGCAGCTGATAAATAATTAGGGAGTTTTACATAGATAGTGATGTTCCACACTCAACAGGTGTTGCATAAGTTGATCTTTGTGAGAGAGTGGATAATATAGATGGCATTATTGCAGCACATTTGATGGAGGTGACTGAGAATATACACCAGTTTACAGCTTCGTCGCACATATATATATATATATATATATTTACATGAAGACGTGTATGTGTTTACATGAACAAATATACGCAATTATTCATCAGGATTGAATGTTTGGTAAAACTGATCACATTTCTTACGAAACCATCAGATTTAAGCTAATCTGTGATTGTGTGTTGGTTTCCACACATTTTATGCTACTCAAAAAAAGCACAAGTAGTTGAACAGTACCACATAGATATACCAACCCTGTTTCATTCTAGCGAAACTGGAAGTAAATGTGTGTTAAACAGCCTTAATTTATTGCTTTCTACATCATCCAGTTAACAGCCTTACATAAAGTGGATGGAGGTTACTGTTCGTAATCACATTCATTTTCAACCCCGTTATAGTGACGTCTTCTCAAGAGAATATGTGTACCCTACATGAGATACCAGATAACTTCACCAGAACATTGTGATGCCACGAACAGGTTTTCCCCGAGTGGAATATTCACACAAATTATCATTTCGAAACTTCCCGACTCCCAATAAACACATCTCACCACATATTACTCAAATAAATATCATTTTAGACCTGAGGGAGGCATTTGAGTTAACTCAGAGTGAAAGAGGAGTGGAGGAATAAGAGCGGTGAAATTTTGAGCGAGAAGTCATCTCAAGTCCTGGCACAGGTGAAGCATTCACCGAAATACATTGAATACAGGATAAGCATTTTCAGAAACAGGAAGTATCAACTATCATTTGATGACAACCACCCTAAATCCACATAGATCCTGTTCACCTAACAATGTTTTCTAGTTTTCCCGTTGTGTTGACCAAATATCATCAAATTCTTGATGTAAACAACATAAACGAACAGTAATTCAACTTGTACTTACGTCCTTTGCCAACACAATTTCAGTTGACAGTAATTAAGTGTGTCTAGATAGACATTGAGAAGACGAAATGCTGTATAATGCTTCTTCTTGTGAATGGAATTTCTCGTCATATAATATTTGGTGAAAGGTAATATAAATTTGATGGGTAGTATGTGGCTGTTTGTCATCCGCAGAATAATCATGATTGCAATTGTTTCCCAGGGATAGTGTATTCTCATTTTCAGGAATATCTCATGTTTCCAGAGAATGCCATCTTAAGAAGAAATTTCATTAGGAATCATATGTAGAATGCAAACGCATTCATGACACTGAAATAATGAGATAATAAATCTAATTGACCAATTATCTGCTAGCAAAATATCGAGTGTGTGCCGCCGCTAATCTCTCTATTTTCACATCGAATACGCGTCGTCAATTCAATATCGTATTCCATGTTGCAGCTCAATTCAGTGTCTCCTATATCAGAAGGTGTTGGTGAAGATGAGTCACAGCATCTCAAAGCCGACACCCCCCATGCTGACCTTGAATAACCAACTCCACAGTAGACATGAATACTATACTCTGTTTAATACCAATTCACTGTGTGTAAAATATCCAGCAAGCTGAGGTTGAAAATCAAAGTTGAGAATATTTGTAGATGGGGAGGAAGACATGCATGGTGAAATGTTCTCTCAGTGTATGGTTTAACCGTGAAGGTTTCGTCGTCATTTCCTTCAACATCATTACCACAAACTTCGGAAAGAAGTTTGTAGTTTGTGCAGGTGATTTACATTGGATTGAACATGAGAGCTTCACGATAAGACCATCAATCACAGAGATGATAATGCGATCAAAATGAAAGTTCTAATACAACGTTGAATGGTAAATATACTGAACAATGGGAATTCGCCTGAACAGTGTCATTGAAAGCAAGCAGCACACGATGACTGACATTTCTAGTTAACTCAAAATGTGGTTATTTTCTAAAGGTGAGTTGTCAATTTCTGTGTGTTATTGTGTGAACAAACACTTGAGTTGTGCTTTACACACAGTATATTCCAACACTCAGCTGCTGGCTAGCATGTGACCTAGTTACACTTCCCTGTTTAGTATTCTTAGTTTGCACAACGGAATGTGGAGAAGGAAACAATATGCTGTGCTCCTACAATCTCATGGTATGTGACTGGATAAACTCAGGGAATAGGTGGGAAAGACGACTTCAAAAACAAGTGAAATGTGAAACCGTGATAAATGCTGGTGGAAGACGACTCTCTTCATCTATAGCTAAACAAGTTGTAGTAACCTCAATTTGTCCCTCGAACATATTCATTCAATTTTTAGACATTTTCCATGGTTGAGATGTTTCTCTGCATCGAGAATGCCTGACAACTTCACACACACACATTCTCCACGCCTTATACACTTCACACATCTTCTATTTTTCGGTTTGTTCATCAAGATGCGCTTGAAATAAATCCTTCGCAAACATTCGTGCTTTGCTCTTTTCAATACCCGTCGTTGTTAATCGAATTACAGGCAGTGGGAACTTGAGCTAATGTATACACAAAGTGAACGCATTATCTCCATTCATATATCCATTAGAACTGACAGTTGGGCAAACTAACTAAAAATGCTTCACTCGGAATCAACTCGTCAAGGTCAAACATAAAACCCTGAACTTTCATTCTGAGAAGACACATTGCGTCTATCGAAATAAAGTTCCGATCACCAACATCTTACTCTCACGTGAAAAAATGCTAGGAAACTCACCTACGATCCAGAATAACACTAGCACCTGATCATGAATAGGCTACGGATCACTTGTCATACATAGCAGGCACATGTGAAATAGCTTTGCATGACATCAGAGTAGAATAGTGTGCACAACTCTGAACAAATCAGCTTTATCAAGCATTCAGGATATAGGTGGAGGTAAATCCTAAGTGTTGGCGTTGACTTACTTGCAGCTTTCAATTTGAAATATTCACTGAATTACCCAATTTTAATATACTTCAGAATTTTGAGACATATTTGTCAAGTCGTGTGGGATGAAACAACTCGATAAATGTGTAGATAGAATAGGAAGCATATCCACTGCAAAAGTGGTTGATGTCTTCAGTATTATGCGAAGTCGCCTTTTCATGAACATGTTTGTGCACTATTCATACTGAATCACACAGCGCTTTCTGTTCATTGTAGAACGACTGAAGAATATCAATGAAAGTTTACCTATATTAAACTTTTGTCTAAACTTCGGCAAAGAGGAAGTAAAGAAGAAGAAAGTTAGCAAAGGTTGGTGAATGTGTCACTTTCTTCCTACATTTGACCGACACAAAAACATTTTACTGAATCATTTGACAACTGAATATGTAGTTCAAATCTTTTTCCATGGAACATTTACAGGCTTTCATTGACTGGAATAGTTCCTAGTAGTAATTTTTTGAAAATTATTCATGCTTGGTCAGCATAATTCGTCTTGCCAACATCAACTCAAGTGTTAACGATGACGGATGTCATCATGTTCAATTTGTGTCGTCTGCAACTGAGGAGAAAAAGCCGTCTGCCACCTCATCGTGAAGACGTGATGCATACACGTGGTTTCTACGTCCTTGACAAATTGGTTATTGACTGGCAGTTAACATGGCGTGAGCCAATGAAAATATGACAGTTGTGAAATTGAAAACAGCATACAGAGTGGATTGCAGGATATCTAGCTGAGATTATTCACGAATTGTGATTCAGAATTTCTCACCACTTGTTCATTTATCTTGAAAATTACACCCTCGTTGATCGCCATTCTCTTGTGTTTTCAAAATATTTCCACCGAAAACCATTTCAGAGTTAATACGTGAAATGGAAAAGATGAAGGAAAACTACGGTGAGTCATCGAAAATCTGCAGTCAGCATGTATGCTGGATTCGATACCCAATTTTTTATTTGATCATACTTGTGTTGTTTGTTTCACAACCATTCTCAACCTACAGTCTGTCAGACTTTTCATACTTCATACCACTCAACGTCACGAAAGCATAATTCATGCAGTCGCCAGTTCAAAATTTGGATGTCTGGCTGAGATCTGAAGATATATTCCACGTTTTTTATCATTTAGGAAGAATATTCGATGTGGTTGAAGGATCACTTGAGTCTAACAAATTGGAGCTGGAGAAATATAAAGGTTACAAAAATTAGTTTTCATATTGAATCCCTTGAGACTAGTCGTTTTTATGTTCCCACTTTAAAGCGCATGTGATCGGTTCCTCGTCAAGTACATTTTAAACCAACTTGATCGAATGTATCAAATCTTATTTACTTGACCATTCACTCCATTCGCAGTGAAGTATTCGTGACTAATCTATGTGAGAGAGAATAGTAGAGTGAGACATATGGTAATCTTTGTTACTAACATGATGAATTGACTCCTGTTTTCTCAATTAAACAGACGCCCCAGATGAGCCTCAAAACACGATATGCAGTGAATTGGTGCCATTGGAATATCAAGAAGGTATGTTGAAGTAAAAACAATAAATTTCACTTGTCTGTCTGTCCTTTTTTCGGCAGTAACAAAGACGCTAAAATGCTCAAACGGAGTGTTCGAAACACAGGTCAACAAGCACAAGTTGTGATACTAACCTAACATTGTGTTTGCTTATCCTATTCTCCTGAGTTTACAGATGAAATGTAGGTTGTCGTCAATATTGTGTAAAAATATAGCTGACATTGCTGTTCCCCAAAATCGTTACGGTAATCTCCCACAATGAATATCAGTTACGGGGTTGTTTCGGGAGATAATGTGTTCTACTGTTGACGAAGTCAACCACGGAATAGCAATATCAAATAACACATGTTTCAACTATCCGTACTCATCCACATCCCTTGTTTTCAAATGCATCAACTCGCTGATACTTCATTACCTCATTCTGCGTCCACTTACCTGAATAACAAACGAAATCCAGATAGATGTGAAATTTTGATTATAGGCGACGCACAACAAGCCACAGGAGAGCGTCATGTAGTCTTGCATCACCGAGTGACTGTTAGTAATCATTAAGACGATCTGCATCACCTTTGTCTTGTTCTGTAGGATTTCGATGTATAACTCATATTTGGATAGCTTAATCATCTAATCTAATTTGACTGAATGTTTGATAATGTCAAAGCTGTCGAACTGATTAGCGAATCACTTATTTGTTTCATTGTCAAACCGACACTTTGGTTTTTTAGATGCAAAGAAGCTGCGAGAGTTAGTAAATAAAGAAGCCGCCAAATCCGCATTCTATGATATAGAATTAGGTGAGTAGTGAAGCTTCAGTCATTGTGACGCAATAACTCACACACAATAATGCACACAAGGTGACTGATGAAGCTGATGTAACTGCAATCTAGAGTTTTAGATCATATATGAATCTCACAGGCAATTATTCACACGATTCATTGCTGAAAAGATAACCACATTGTGCGCAATATTGTGACCCATGATAACTTAGTAATACATTAAATTTATGACTGATATAACACTGTAGAGCTCAAAAATGTCAAAGTTCAAATGCTCGATTCAATGGAACTATCTGAAGAGAAACGTAAACAAACATGCAAAGATGAGAGGTGAGTTAATCGTACATCTGCAATGTGGCATAGTATTGTCGGTAGTACTTCACAACTGTCTACAGACCATGCAGCAGACAAACATACATTCAATCAAGACTCAGATTGTTCACATTGCAGCCAGCAACGGGTTGTGTGGACGGAATAATTTGAAGCCAGCAGGTGAGTAGCACCATCTCTATTCAGCAAACAACTGAGAAACCAAGGGCACTGAACAGATTACAAACTAGCTGAATCGATACGTCACCCATGGTGAAATTTCGCCAGTTTCAACAACCGTTCACATTCATTTTGAGAAAGGAGAGTAATAAAGCTTTCATAAGCACTGTGAGAATGTGCTCACACGAAACCAATTCCAGCTGAATCGAGAGCCACGCACACTACCAATGAGATGCCACTTTTCAGATGCTCAATCTTTTCTGCGAAACAATAATTAATTGACTTTTTCTCACTTGAATCGGATGTTTCTCATTTTAGGTTTGAAATATATCTATAAGTCCTGTCGTCTTCAGATTCACGAAATAATACCTACGGAATAATATTTAGATTGCAGTATTAACTGTGCATATGCTTCAAATACAAAATATAATAGTTTGATCATGGTGTTCTGTTGCGGCAAAATTGTATGAGATGCTGGAGTGGGGTTGGATTTTGGAGGTTGTGAATGCGTAACCAGTTCCCATCTTCCACTGGGAACCCAGGGGACAGATGACGATAATATTAACCAGTCGAAGAATACATGGTTCAGTAGAAACCATGAATGAATGGCAGAAGACAAGTCATATGTGAATGGAGGAGCGCGACCACACAGCTACTTCAAATTACAACTCAGTATGATCCTACACGACGTCGGAACAACAACATAGAGATTAGTGAAACGGGAAACAACAAAATCACGGAAATGCACTAAAAGCAGTTGTGAAAACAAAATTGGTGTGAACAGTCTCATGAAGATGTTGGTCTCAACAGTCGATGTCATTAATCTGAAGTGAATACACCACTTCAATTTTCGACACAGACAACTGATTTCTGAGACCTGATTTGAAGTCGATTGTTTCCCAGATTTGGTACACATTGAGTAAGTCGTGTCTGTGGAAATGGTTGGAAATCTCGATACACTGTAACGTGTGAGATATGTGGATAATAGACAGTAATGATCATGATGATGATGATGATGATGATGACGCGAAAATGAGTGATCGATGAGTTGTAGTAACATGAAATCCACTCCAATAGGCTATAAAGATGTAAGATGAGGACACATGACACACTGAGTCTACGAAGCTGTCAAGATATGCATGTGACAAACAAGCGTACCTGTTCAACAGTTAGGAATGATGGCCTTGTGAAAATAGTGAAAGAAGTAGTAAGTGGATGAGAATGACAGTAACAGACGAGCGAGTGTACATGGATTTGAGCATTTTCGAACATTTCCAACCAAATTATTTCCCTGGTTAGAAGGTGTAATCGTCAGGTTAACAAAGTCACTGATCGTATGCAATACGTTCACGGACTGAGAAGCTGATGCTACACTGAACAGTGTACTCCAGTGTTTATCTATTTTGTAATCATATAGATTGTCGATTTGTTCTATTGGTGTGAGAAGGCAAGTGTTGACGCTGCAAAAGTGGATGTGCACACATATACATACGTGCACACAAGTAAACATAGCAGCACGAAATATAATGTTGAACGAAGTAGGTGTATTGGGTTAAGGGTGAATGTGATCTATTGGCTACAGAATGATTGCATTGGTTAGTAGGGTTGAATTGATGTGTACCAAAGATATTGTCTTCCTCAGATCGTTTCGTAAGTGTCAATATGCTTAGAAGTGAAATCAGAGATTGCCAACTGATCAGTACCTGCAGCTCTCATGGAAGACATTCACACACCATTCATACTACGAAGTGAACTCTTCCAAGAGATGCTTCACTTGGAATCAACTCTTCAGGGTCAGACGATGAGTTGTAGTAACATGAAATCCACTCCAATAGGCTATAAAGATGTAAGATGAGGACACATGACACACTGAGTCTACGAAGCTGTCAAGATATGCATGTGACAAACAAGCGTACCTGTTCAACAGTTAGGAATGATGGCCTTGTGAAAATAGTGAAAGAAGTAGTAAGTGGATGAGAATGACAGTAACAGACGAGCGAGTGTACATGGATTTGAGCATTTTCGAACATTTCCAACCAAATTATTTCCCTGGTTAGAAGGTGTAATCGTCAGGTTAACAAAGTCACTGATCGTATGCAATACGTTCACGGACTGAGAAGCTGATGCTACACTGAACAGTGTACTCCAGTGTTTATCTATTTTGTAATCATATAGATTGTCGATTTGTTCTATTGGTGTGAGAAGGCAAGTGTTGACGCTGCAAAAGTGGATGTGCACACATATACATACGTGCACACAAGTAAACATAGCAGCACGAAATATAATGTTGAACGAAGTTGGTGTATTGGGTTAAGGGTGAATGTGATCTATTGGCTACAGAATGATTGCATTGGTTAGTAGGGTTGAATTGATGTGTACCAAAGATATTGTCTTCCTCAGATCGTTTCGTAAGTGTCAATATGCTTAGAAGTGAAATCAGAGATTGCCAACTGATCAGTACCTGCAGCTCTCATGGAAGACATTCACACACCATTCATACTACGAAGTGAACTCTTCCAAGAGATGCTTCACTTGGAATCAACTCTTCAGGGTCAGACATAATACCCTTAAGTTCCATTCTGAGAAGACAATTCGCGCATTTCGAAATAACGTTCCGATCACCAACATCTTACTCTCACGTGAAAAAATGCTAGGAAACTCACCTACGATCAACAACATGTATTAATTTGGGTGATCAATCTTCGGCGCATACAACACACTCCTGAGTACATACGATTGATGCTATCATATAACGTATACTGCAATTCTACATTTCAACCGTGAACTCAACGCTTACGCATAAATGGGCACTGATTCTAATCGAAACATGCACAACCCTAGTCAATGGAGATAATAAACAAATGTCAAGTGATAGTTGGTCAGTGTGTTCTGAGCTTTGAGGCTTGTTACTACATGTTTCATCACAAAGTTAGACGAAATTACCAGCGTTCACTTCATACAACATGCACACATATATGGATATTTGGTGGTCTAGTAGAATCCTCTATCGTCAAACGGAGTTGTGTGACCTCTGAGATTAGCTGGAGAAAACACACACATATACACACACAGTAGAGACTAAAAGTATTCATTTCACAAGTGGATTCAGTTTGCCAATCGAAGTGAATATGTAACTAATCCTACTTTGCTGATTTTCATTGTTCTCTTCACTTCCCAGTTACCTTCCTCCTGACGTCTTTCCACAATAGCATCGCACCATTCATCAACATCTTTCTCTTTATTCACACAACACATATGTGCATGAACAGTCAGTATCCTGATTGACTGACTCAAAATCTTCTGGCCTACACATGCATGCATGCATGCATGCAGACCAGGACCAGATTGTCTTCGCTTCTCATAGACACCACCATACACTTGTATGCCGAAACGTGTCAATCGACTCCTATCCAGAGGTGGTGGGTGCATTCGGTTGGTGTTTTCCACGGAAATATGCTTCGAATGTATGGAATGGTAGCTGGATGTATTGTCGATCACCTGAAGTCTGTCAATGGTCAACAGGATGAACTGCACAATCAACTTACCTGGAAAAATGATTCATATGAGGAACAGTGAAAATTGACTTTGCCAATCAATTTGTTTTAAAAATTCGAGTCTGGAAAATGGAATGCCTAAATCGAAAACAATCAAACTGCACCATTATGGTGCGAAGTTCGCAATTTGTCTTTCCCATGCCCCTTTGTGAAATGAATTTCATCAAACCTGTCATGCGCATTTAATATCAATTCGATTGGGTTTTGGTTTTGCGAGTAATGAAATCTGAATAATTTATCGCGATTAGTTGGGCGCATAGGCATAAGCAGCATAGGCAGCACAGACTTGACATTGGTGTTGGAATTTGGGATCTTGTTCATGCTGAGTACGGAAGACCTTCACACTGATTTCAGACTAATGAAAGCCTAATTTGCTGTCTTTCCAATCCTGCTATTGACATCCACGTGTGTGTGCCTGCAGTCGAAAAGATGCTGCCCAGCTAGTTAGGTAGGTGTAAGAGACTACTTTCTTGAGGTTACTCTCGTTGATGGAAAATGATGCTTGCTTTTGATGCTGTTGCTGGTTAGTATTCTCTTGTTTGTATGTCTTCTCCTGCTAATCTCAGAGGTCACACAACTCCGTTTGACGATAGAGGATTCTACTCGACCACCAAATAATCCATATATGTGTGCATGTTGTATGAAGTGAACGCTGGTAATTTCGTCTAACCTTGTGATGAAACATGTAGTAACAAGCCTCAAAGCTCAGAACACACTGACCAACTATCACTTGACATTTCTTCATTATCTCTATTGACTAGGGTTGTGCATGTTTCGATTCAAATCGCTGCCCATTTATCCGTAAGCGTTGAGTTCACGGTTGAAATGTAGAATTGCAGTATACGTTATATGATTGCATCAATCGTATGTACTCAGGAGTGTGTTGTATGCGCCGAAGATTGATCACCCAAATTAATACATGTTGTTGATCGTAGGTGAGTTTCCTAGCATTTTTTCACGTGAGAGTAAGATGTTGGTGATCGGAACGTTATTTCGAAATGCGCGAATTGTCTTCTCAGAATGGAACTTCAGGGTATTATGTCTGACCCTGAAGAGTTGATTCCAAGTGAAGCATCTCTTGGAAGAGTTCACTTCGTAGTATGAATGGTGTGTGAATGTCTTCCATGAGAGCTGCAGGTACTGATCAGTTGGCAATCTCTGATTTCACTTCTAAGCATATTGACACTTACGAAACGATCTGAGGAAGACAATATCTTTGGTACACATCAATTCAACCCTACTAACCAATGCAATCATTCTGTAGCCAATAGATCACATTCACCCTTAACCCAATACACCAACTTCGTTCAACATTATATTTCGTGCTGCTATGTTTACTTGTGTGCACGTATGTATATGTGTGCACATCCACTTTTGCAGCGTCAACACTTGCCTTCTCACACCAATAGAACAAATCGACAATCTATATGATTACAAAATAGATAAACACTGGAGTACACTGTTCAGTGTAGCATCAGCTTCTCAGTCCGTGAACGTATTGCATACGATCAGTGACTTTGTTAACCTGACGATTACACCTTCTAACCAGGGAAATAATTTGGTTGGAAATGTTCGAAAATGCTCAAATCCATGTACACTCGCTCGTCTGTTACTGTCATTCTCATCCACTTACTACTTCTTTCACTATTTTCACAATGCCATCATTCCTAACTGTTGAACAGGTACGCTTGTTTGTCACATGCATATCTTGACAGCTTCGTAGACTCAGTGTGTCATGTGTCCTCATCTTACATCTTTATAGCCTATTGGAGTGGATTTCATGTTACTACAACTCATCGATCACTCATTTTCGCGTCATCATCATCATCATCATCATCATGATCATTACTGTCTATTATCCACATATCTCACACGTTACAGTGTATCGAGATTTCCAACCATTTCCACAGACACGACTTACTCAATGTGTACCAAATCTGGGAAACAATCGACTTCAAATCAGGTCTCAGAAATCAGTTGTCTGTGTCGAAAATTGAAGTGGTGTATTCACTTCAGATTAATGACATCGACTGTTGAGACCAACATCTTCATGAGACTGTTCACACCAATTTTGTTTTCACAACTGCTTTTAGTGCATTTCCGTGATTTTGTTGTTTCCCGTTTCACTAATCTCTATGTTGTTGTTCCGACGTCGTGTAGGATCATACTGAGTTGTAATTTGAAGTAGCTGTGTGGTCGCGCTCCTCCATTCACATATGACTTGTCTTCTGCCATTCATTCATGGTTTCTACTGAACCATGTATTCTTCGACTGGTTAATATTATCGTCATCTGTCCCCTGGGTTCCCAGTGGAAGATGGGAACTGGTTACGCATTCACAACCTCCAAAATCCAACCCCACTCCAGCATCTCATACAATTTTGCCGCAACAGAACACCATGATCAAACTATTATATTTTGTATTTGAAGCATATGCACAGTTAATACTGCAATCTAAATATTATTCCGTAGGTATTATTTCGTGAATCTGAAGACGACAGGACTTATAGATATATTTCAAACCTAAAATGAGAAACATCCGATTCAAGTGAGAAAAAGTCAATTAATTATTGTTTCGCAGAAAAGATTGAGCATCTGAAAAGTGGCATCTCATTGGTAGTGTGCGTGGCTCTCGATTCAGCTGGAATTGGTTTCGTGTGAGCACATTCTCACAGTGCTTATGAAAGCTTTATTACTCTCCTTTCTCAAAATGAATGTGAACGGTTGTTGAAACTGGCGAAATTTCACCATGGGTGACGTATCGATTCAGCTAGTTTGTAATCTGTTCAGTGCCCTTGGTTTCTCAGTTGTTTGCTGAATAGAGATGGTGCTACTCACCTGCTGGCTTCAAATTATTCCGTCCACACAACCCGTTGCTGGCTGCAATGTGAACAATCTGAGTCTTGATTGAATGTATGTTTGTCTGCTGCATGGTCTGTAGACAGTTGTGAAGTACTACCGACAATACTATGCCACATTGCAGATGTACGATTAACTCACCTCTCATCTTTGCATGTTTGTTTACGTTTCTCTTCAGATAGTTCCATTGAATCGAGCATTTGAACTTTGACATTTTTGAGCTCTACAGTGTTATATCAGTCATAAATTTAATGTATTACTAAGTTATCATGGGTCACAATATTGCGCACAATGTGGTTATCTTTTCAGCAATGAATCGTGTGAATAATTGCCTGTGAGATTCATATATGATCTAAAACTCTAGATTGCAGTTACATCAGCTTCATCAGTCACCTTGTGTGCATTATTGTGTGTGAGTTATTGCGTCACAATGACTGAAGCTTCACTACTCACCTAATTCTATATCATAGAATGCGGATTTGGCGGCTTCTTTATTTACTAACTCTCGCAGCTTCTTTGCATCTAAAAAACCAAAGTGTCGGTTTGACAATGAAACAAATAAGTGATTCGCTAATCAGTTCGACAGCTTTGACATTATCAAACATTCAGTCAAATTAGATTAGATGATTAAGCTATCCAAATATGAGTTATACATCGAAATCCTACAGAACAAGACAAAGGTG
Organism: Heterobilharzia americana; assembly: GCA_944470555.2. Taxonomy (NCBI): domain Eukaryota; kingdom Metazoa; phylum Platyhelminthes; class Trematoda; order Strigeidida; family Schistosomatidae; genus Heterobilharzia; species Heterobilharzia americana. The sequence continues at coordinate 75,007,422 of OX104129.1, read as the reverse complement.
ATGCAGATCGTCTTAATGATTACTAACAGTCACTCGGTGATGCAAGACTACATGACGCTCTCCTGTGGCTTGTTGTGCGTCGCCTATAATCAAAATTTCACATCTATCTGGATTTCGTTTGTTATTCAGGTAAGTGGACGCAGAATGAGGTAATGAAGTATCAGCGAGTTGATGCATTTGAAAACAAGGGATGTGGATGAGTATGGATAGTTGAAACATGTGTTATTTGATATTGCTAAGCCGAAAACAGGACAGACAGACAAGTGAAATTTATTGTTTTTACTTCAACATACCTTCTTGATATTCCAATGGCACCAATTCACTGCATATCGTGTTTTGTGGCTCATCTGGGGCGTCTGTTTAATTGAGAAAACAGGAGTCAATTCATCATGTTAGTAACAAAGATTACCATATGTCTCACTCTACTATTCTCTCTCACATAGATTAGTCACGAATACTTCACTGCGAATGGAGTGAATGGTCAAGTAAATAAGATTTGATACATTCGATCAAGTTGGTTTAAAATGTACTTGACGAGGAACCGATCACATGCGCTTTAAAGTGGGAACATAAAAACGACTAGTCTCAAGGGATTCAATATGAAAACTAATTTTTGTAACCTTTATATTTCTCCAGCTCCAATTTGTTAGACTCAAGTGATCCTTCAACCACATCGAATATTCTTCCTAAATGATAAAAAACGTGGAATATATCTTCAGATCTCAGCCAGACATCCAAATTTTGAACTGGCGACTGCATGAATTATGCTTTCGTGACGTTGAGTGGTATGAAGTATGAAAAGTCTGACAGACTGTAGGTTGAGAATGGTTGTGAAACAAACAACACAAGTATGATCAAATAAAAAATTGGGTATCGAATCCAGCATACATGCTGACTGCAGATTTTCGATGACTCACCGTAGTTTTCCTTCATCTTTTCCATTTCACGTATTAACTCTGAAATGGTTTTCGGTGGAAATATTTTGAAAACACAAGAGAATGGCGATCAACGAGGGTGTAATTTTCAAGATAAATGAACAAGTGGTGAGAAATTCTGAATCACAATTCGTGAATAATCTCAGCTAGATATCCTGCAATCCACTCTGTATGCTGTTTTCAATTTCACAACTGTCATATTTTCATTGGCTCACGCCATGTTAACTGCCAGTCAATAACCAATTTGTCAAGGACGTAGAAACCACGTGTATGCATCACGTCTTCACGATGAGGTGGCAGACGGCTTTTTCTCCTCAGTTGCAGACGACACAAATTGAACATGATGACATCCGTCATCGTTAACACTTGAGTTGATGTTGGCAAGACGAATTATGCTGACCAAGCATGAGCATTTTTCAAAAAGGAACCAAGTTCATTCTTCAGTCAAGAGAAGCTTACTCACCTTACATAGAAGTCTGATCTTACTCCAGATCATACCATTCATGTTGTTAGATTAGGACTGATTTTCTGCAACCGTCGTACGATTCGACAATGCGCGGAGGATAGACTGCCAATTTGTCCACATCTATGTGCATCTACACATTGTTTCGAAGTTTGATTATTTTCGATTTAGGCATTCCATTTTCCAGACTCGAATTTTTAAAACAAATTGATTGGCAAAGTCAATTTTCACTGTTCCTCATATGAATCATTTTTCCAGGTAAGTTGATTGTGCAGTTCATCCACAGCTTGTTGCATCCAGTATCTGAATATCTCATCACTGTTTGTGGTGAGAAGGGAAATGTGAGGTCAAGGAAGTGGGAGAATGTCGAAAGTCCGTGGCAATCAAGTTGACGGAATAGGACTCAGTGAATAGTCATGAGAAGGGAGTGGCAATCGGGAATTGATCAGTTATACGAAATCGTGGTGCGCCCAACCGACTGAGATAAATTATTCATCTGGAAACACTTGCAAAACCAAAACGCAATCGAATTGATATTAACAGGTTTGGTGAAATTCATTTCACGAATGAGCATGGGAAAGACAAAATGCAAATTTCGAACCATGATTGTGCAGTTCATCCTGTTGACCATTGACAGACTTCAGGTGATCGACAATACATCCAGCTACCATTCCATACATTCGAAGCATATTTCCGTGGAAAACACCAACCGAATGCACCCACCACCTCTGGATAGGAGTCGATTGACACGTTTCGGCATACAAGTGTATGGTGGTGTCTATGAGAAGCGAAGACAATCTGGTCCTGGTCTGGTCTCTCGAGTTGTTTACAATCCGTTCAATAGGCGAAGCCACATCTCCTCGCACTCTCTGCACCACTACTCAGTGTAAATTGCACCTAAGACTTGCTCCGTCACATAGCGTTATCCGATTTACATTGTCAAAATATTCGGATAAACACCATGTTGAAATTGGAACGCCAGTGTGGTACGAGTTGAGTAGATTACGTAGTTTGTCATGGTTAGTAGCCTCTGAGATATTGTGAGACGCACATATTTCCACGTGGCAATCTCTCATTCCAAAGTTTCTACTTTTACAAACATTGAATCACGTTTGTTTTTCAGTGAATGTCACAATGTTTGCTTATCTTTTGTTACCAGTTTTCATTGTGTGAGTTGAATCAGGTCACATATCTTAGCAAATTAGTGGAAGCGTCTTATCTGACTGCCACTCTCTTTCTTACAAAATAACATCTTATTTGAATGAATAATGTGGTGCGTACCTGCTTGTGTTAGTTGGCCGTATGAGTTGGCGCGTGATGTCCCCAGTCGGGGTTCTCAGTGTATGCCCAATCCATCTCCGTTTCCTCCTGCATATTTGTTGGGCGACAGTTTCTTGGTTTGTTCGTTCCCAGAGCTCCTTGTTGCTTATTCTCATTATTCTGGCCATCTGATCTTCAGTAGCGAGGCTGCGTAATCAGTTGTCGATGAATGTCTATAGTTTATTGGAAATCCCTTTGGTAACGCGCCACGTCTCTGAACAAAATAGAGGTGCTGACTTGACTGATATATGTATTGAAAATCCGGATCTTGTTCCACATGCTGAGTGCAGTGCAGAAGATCTCCACACTGGTTTCAGGCTGATGAACGCCTGTCTTGCTTTTCCGATCCTGACTGACTTTGACATCCTCGTCTTAGTCACCACCGCCTGTAGTTGAAACAGTGCTTCCTAGATAGGTGAAGGAGGTTACTTCCTTTAAACTTCTCCCGTTCATCGTGACTGGAGTTTGTTGTTGTTGTTGATGGTGGTGGTGCGGCATCTTCATCACTTCTGTCTTCTCTATATTCACTTGAAGTCGCATCTCCGCTGCCTCACCTCTTCTGTCAACTTGTTAGTTTTCACCTGTACATCTTCAAGTTTATGTGACATCAGGCACAAGTCATCGGCGAAATCCAAGTCTTCTAGGTTCCTTTCCACAGTCCAGTGAATCCCCCTCTTCTCACAGCTCCCCACTGTTTGCTGCATGATCCAGTCGACCACAATCAGGAATATCATGGGGGATAGTAGGCAACCTTGTTTCACTCCTACTCCTGTCTTCACTTAAAAGCATCACTGAGCTTCCCATTGTGAATTACTTGGCATGTGACATATTCATATAGTTGTTGAATGAGGCTGATGGAGGTTTGCGGTACTCCGTAGTATTGAAGCAGTTTCCAAATTACTTCTCGGTCGACGCTGTCAAAGGCCTTCTCAAAGTCGATGAAGTTGAGGTAGAGAGCTGATTGCCATTCTATGCTCTGTTCTATGATGATGCGTAGTGCAGCGTTGCAATTTGGTCCGCACAAGATTTGTACTTCCTGAAGCCAGCCAGCCTGCTCCGGTCGTAGTTTTGAATCCAGTGCATCCTTAAGCCTCTCCAGGATGATGCGGCTTAATAGTTTGCTTGCACTGGGTCGACAGGAGAGTGATTCCTCGCCAGTTCTTGCAAGCACTGAGGTCTCCCTTCTTCGGCAGTTTGACAAGGTAACCCTTCTTCCAATCAATGGCTAGGTACCTTCTCTTCCTTCCACACCTTCTGCAATAATGGTGTGGTGTGGGCATGTCCGCTGTTGTCTCTGCGTCTGCTCTCAGTGCTTCTGGTGGGATCCTATCTAGTCCTGCTGCTTTCCCGCATTTCAGTAGCTTTATGGCGTTCAGGACTTCCATTTTCGTTGGAGGATTTATGTTCACTTGTAGTTCAGCAGCTGGGCTGCAGGTGGTATTTCTGGACGAAGTGCAGGTGGTGGTGGTGGTCGATTCAAGACCTTCTTGAAGTGATCAGCACACTGTTTCCTTTCTTTCTCTTCTTTCGTAATTAAATTTCCGTCATCATCTTTTATTGGCTTCGTCTGCGTTGATCTCTTCCCTCTCAGATAGCAACCTGGTTATTTGATACAATGTCGTCAGGTCTCTCTCACCAACCTGCAGCCTGTTCTGCTTCACTTGCCAGTGTTTCTCAGAAATGTCTTTTGTCCTTCCGTGCACTCTTCTTCAGCTCTTTGTCCAGTGCAGTGTTTTATACATTGTGCTCAGTTCCTCTCCTCGTTGAGCATCCTTGCCTGTACTGGTTTATCTTCTGCTTCACCATCACCATCCTCCTCTCCCCACTCTATCAGCTTCCAGGTATCCGTCGAGATCCATTCCTTCCTTGTCTTCTTTCTTCTTCCTTCCTAATACGGCTGTGCAGGTTTCTTTCCACATCTCTTTCAAAGACTTCCAGTGTTCTTCCACACACGTTTCTTCACGGATCTTCCTCGATATCGCCCATTTTGTCTTGATGGCTGACTGCCGTGAAGATTTCCTTTGTAGTTTCTTCCTTCAGTTCAGTTTCCGAGTGTTGTACATGAATTGAGGTCTATCACCAGCTTCCTTGAAGGCTTTCACCTTGATTTGGAAGGTTCCTTGCACTAGATAGTGAGTGGTATGAACCTACATCTGCTCCTCTTCTTCACCTTGTGTCAAGTAGGCTGACTGCGTCTCCATTTTCCTCAGATTCAGATAAAGTCGATTTGATTTTTAGTGTGTCCATCTGGTGAAATCGAATCCATGTCGCTTTGTGGATATCCTTGTGCTTGAACACACTGCCACACTGCAATCACCAAATCATTGAATGCACAGAATTCTGCAAACAATTCTCCATTCTCGTTCATCACCTCACCGAGCGCATCTCTACCCATGGTTAGTTCTCTTCCTGTGTTGTCTCCTCCCAGTTTGGCATTTATGTCGCCCCATTGGAATTTTGATATCGCCAACTGCAGATTTGTCTTGTCGAGTGTTGATTGAAGTTGTCTGTAGAAATCCTCTTTCTTCTCTTGCTCTGCATTATTTGTAGATGCACAGCGTAGCATTGTATGATTGTGACCTTCCTTCCTTTTCAGTTGAATCTTGCTGCCATGATCCAGCAGGAGGAGATTGGTTCCCACTGCATGAGAGCCTTCGATGCTCTTGGGGACATCACGATGGCCACTCCATAACTCAGTGTGCTGGTGGTTGTCGTCTGGGTGACAATATCAGAGTAGATTATTGATTCTCCAGTTGACAGTTTGCAGAGTCCACTCCCATTCCATCTGCTGATTCTTCGAAAATTCCAAACACTTTAATGTGATAACTTCTCATCTCCTTTGCAATCTGGGCTGCCTTGCTGGGTTCAAACATTGTGCGGACATTCCATGCCCCCACGTTTACTTTCGCTTTCATCGAGGGAGAGAAGACACATCGGCCAGTTGGCTTCCCGAATGCAGGCTTTCACCAACTGGCGTCATTTCGCCTCTCCGATTCCAGCGGGGAATAAGTTTGTTTTCAATTTTTATATTTTGTTTCTGCTTTGAAGTTTGTTTAGCAGTTAGATTTGTTTAACGGGGTAGGGTTGCTAGCCCTATGCCCAACTGTCCCGCTTTACCCGGGCTTAAGGCCGGCTAGTAACTAGTAAACTAGTTAACCATGCGAGGTTACCAGCTGAACCATAACACACAAATATCCACTCCCACATCTTCATGATGTCACCAGTAATTTGTCTAATGCGAATATTTTCTCTAAGATAGATCTGATACGACTCTACTATCAAATATTGATAAATCTCGAGGATATGCTTAAAACGGCGATCACTACTCCCATTGGATTGTGGGAGTTTGTAAGTGTGTCGTTCGGCCTAATGAATGCTGTTCAGACGTTTCTCTGTTTTATTCATCAGGTCCTGCATCGTTTCTCCTTTATATATGCTTATTTAGATGATCTGCTTTCTGGCCAGCAAAGACCAGCAGGAACACTTGTCACACCTGAAGACGTTATTTGAACTGTTAAGTGGGCCTGACACCACCATAAATCTTGATAAATGCGAATTTGGAAAAAGACCACTGAAATTCCTAGGACGTTTAATCGACAAACAAGGCATAAAACCAGTTCCAGATGAAGCAGAAGTTACAAAGGATTACCCACTTCCAGGCTCATTTAAGAAACCATGCTGTTCCCTAGGGTTAGTCAACTTCTACAGTCGTTTCATTCCGAACTGTGCCTCTGTTTTACAGCCATTAACTGACTGTTTACGTGGACGTTCCGCTCTCTCTATCTGTCTACGAAAGCAATTCAATCATTCGAAAAAGCAAAGCAACTACTTAACAAAACTACCATTCTCTTCAGGAGAGATATTAACACTCCATTATCACTCATGACAGACACCTCAAATATTACTGTTGGAGTAGTTTTTCAACAGAAGGTAAATGGAGAATGGCAACCGCTAGCATTCTTTTCAAAACATTTGAACCCAACTCAGTGTCGTTACAGCACATTTGCTAGAGAGTTACTAGCTGTATATCTAGCTATTAAACATTCCAGGCATATGTAAGAGGCTACTATTTTTACAGTTTTCACAGACCACAAGGCGTCGACTACGGTCTTATCAGCTAAACATGACAATCAGTCCCCACGTGAATTGCGCCACTTACGTTTCATAGCCCAATTCACATCCGATATTCGCCACATCAAAGGCCATGACAATGAAGTTGCTGATGCCTTATCGCGCACGCACGTCAACAACCTCATCATTTCCAGCGTTAACTACAAACGTTTGAAATTATCGAAGTCAATGTCTTCTTTGAAGTTCACCGAAGTACAATTTGATGATTTTAAGGTGATCTGTGACATATCAACTAAACATCCTCGACCCTATGTACCACATGCTATGAGACGCGGCATCTTTGACAACATGCATAATATCCCTCATCCAGGGATAAACGCTACAATCAAACTGACCACCAAGCGTTTAGTGTGGCTAATGTGAATCGTGACGTACGGAACTGGACGCAGTCATGTTTATCCTGCCAAAGAACCAAAGTACGAGGGCACACTGCCGCCCTGCAGGTGCATTCCGTTCACCTAATGCTAGATTCTCTCACATACATGTCGACATCGTTAGACTACTACCGACATCTAATGGTTTCAACCACATTTGAACTTGCATCGATCGTTTCACCAGATGGCCAGTCACAGTTCTCATCAGAGACATTTCAGCAGAAACAATCGCCAAGAATATCATTCAACACTGGATTTCGAATATTCGTGTGCCCGCTACGACTACTACAGAGCAAGGTGGACAGTTCGAAAGCAATCTTTTTAGCAACTCACGGAATTACTTGGAATCAAAAGATTTCGGACGACCGCTTACCATCCAATCGCCAATCGAATGGTAGGAGGATTTCAACGACTGCAAAAAGCAGCATTAATAGCTACTCAATATGATAGTGAGTGGAGTGACAAGCGACCAATCGTTCTTTTAGGCATACGGTCGATGGTTAGACAGCATTTTGGTTATTGTACAGCAGAATTTGTTTATGGAACTACTCTACGATTGCCAGGCGACTATTTTAGCCAAGTGACTGAAGTTTCACAGGAGTTAACCAACTTGTGCAACATCTCACGGCTTACATGAAACATCTGCGACCACAACCCAAAAATATAACAAAAGCAAATATTTTATGTTCCTCAAAGGATTAAAGCCAGTACTCACGTATTTGCCAGGTACCATGAGGTTCCCAATCCGTTACAACCTCATCAAGATGGACCGCATTATGTTATCAGAAGAGCAGAAAATGTATTGATTTGGGTGATTAATCTTCGGCGCATACAACACACTCCTGAGGACATACGATTGATGCTATCATATAACGTATACTGCAATTCTACATTTCAACCGTGAACTCAACGCTTACGGATAAATGGGCAGCGATTTGAATCGAAACATGCACAACCCTAGTCAATAGAGATAATGAACAAATGTCAAGTGATAGTTGGTCAGTGTGTTCTGAGCTTTGAGGCTTGTTACTACATGTTTCATCACAAGGTTAGACGAAATTACCAGCGTTCACTTCATACAACATGCACACATATATGGATTATTTGGTGGTCGAGTAGAATCCTCTATCGTCAAACGGAGTTGTGTGACCTCTGAGATTAGCTGCAGAAAACACAAAATAGATACTAAAAGTATTCATTTCACAAGTGGATTCAGTTTGCCAATCGAAGTGAATGTGTAACTAATCCTACTTTGCTGATTTTCATTGTTCTCTTCACTTCCCAGTTACCTTCCTCCTGACGTCTTTCCACAATAGCATCACACCATTCATCAACATCTTTCTCTATATTCACACAACACATATGTGCATGAACAGTCAGTATCCTGATTGACTGACTCAAAATCTTCTGGCCTACACATGCATGCATGCATGTGTTTGCTTACATATGGCCGTTTCTACTACTACTTCAATCACACTTCATGTAAATATAACCAGTGACTAGGCAACTTCAACACATCTCCGACTAACCAAATTCACATTACATTCCAGAAATGGTCAACGAATATGCCATACAATCCGGAATGGTTGCATGCCATCAAAGCCGATGAGTGATACATTGTGTGACTTATCTCTGTACAGCCAAAATGCTGAAGTACACCCATCAATTTCATAGAGATTTGTCAGTTTCACTCTTCGAATTATCACTGACACACACGGTGAAGTTGAAGTCCACTCCAACAACTGCTAACATCTCCGATTATGTCTCCTTGTGCACTGAAAAACTAAACTGGCCACTGGAATTCCGAAATCCCATTCCATATTTCACTGCTTCATAGAGTGGCTGGCTGGCTGGCTGGCTGGCTGGCTGGCTGGCTGGCTGGCTGGCTGGCTGGCTGGCTGGCTGGCTGGCTGGCTGGCTGGCTGGCTGGCTGGCTGGCTGGCTGGCTGGCTGGCTGGCTGGCTGGCTGGCTGGCTGGCTGGCTGGCTGGCTGGCTGGCTGGCTGGCTGGCTGGCTGGCTGGCTGGCTGGCTGGCTGGCTGGCTGGCTGGCTGGCTGGCTGGCTGGCTGGCTGGCTGGCTTCAATGTCACTCGACATTAACAGTAGTGGGTGAGGCCGATTCATACACCGTTTCTCACAAGAGAGAAGCACACGAAAACTCAGTCCAAATGATCACTAGATAAAAATACAAACACGATGAAACGATGGGTTTATTAAATTGTGCGAGGGAAGTTAAACACTATTCTCTATGTGAATCATATAGAAGAGACAATTACTAACTACGACACTACAACAACAAAAAAACACTCAGATATCTCATCCACTGGAACATGAGTCATTTCCAGTTTCTCATTTGTACGCTGCAATTGTAAACAACTCGAGAGACCAGACCAGGACCAGATTGTCTTCGCTTCTCATAGACACCACCATACACTTGTATGCCGAAACGTGTCAATCGACTCCTATCCAGAGGTGGTGGGTGCATTCGGTTGGTGTTTTCCACGGAAATATGCTTCGAATGTATGGAATGGTAGCTGGATGTATTGTCGATCACCTGAAGTCTGTCAATGGTCAACAGGATGAACTGCACAATCATGGTTCGAAATTTGCATTTTGTCTTTCCCATGCTCATTCGTGAAATGAATTTCACCAAACCTGTTAATATCAATTCGACTGCCTTTTTGTTTTGCAAGTGTTTCCAGATGAATAATTTATCTCAGTCGGTTGGGCGCACCACGATTTCGTATAACTGATCAATTCCCGATTGCCACTCCCTTCTCATGACTATTCACTGAGTCCTATTCCGTCAACTTGATTGCCACGGACTTTCGACATTCTCCCACTTCCTTGACCTCACATTTCCCTTCTCACCACAAACAGTGATGAGATATTCAGATACTGGATGCAACAAGCTGTGGAGGGCTTCCGTAGGACACCTCCAGTGTTCTCTGTACCCTGCAGTCTTTTGAACCTGGTGCTACAACTGCCCACAAACTTTCGATTCTTCCGCACATCATCTCCTCCATATCACCCTCGCCTCGGTCTCCCAACCCATCGTTTTCCCTTTTGGATTCCAGTCAACAGCCTGGCCTGCCGCGTGATGTCCCCAGTCGACCTCCTCAGTGCATGCACAATCCAGTCCGTCTTCACTTTTGCCTACACATTTGTTAGATGATAGGTTCTTGGTTGGTTCGTTGCCAGCCAACCAGAGTTCCCTGTTGCTGATTCTTATTATTCTGGCCATCTGATCTTCGGTATCGAGACAGCATAGGCAGTACAGACTTGACATTGGTGTTGGAATTTGGGATCTTGTTCATGCTGAGTGCGGAAGATCTTCACACTGATTTCAGACTAATGAAAGCCTAATTTGCTGTCTTTCCAATCCTGCTATTGACATCCACGTGTGTGTGCCTGCAGTCGAAAAGATGCTGCCCAGCTAGTTAGGTAGGTGTAAGAGACTACTTTCTTGAGGTTACTCTCGTTGATGGAGAATGATGCTTGCTTTTGATGCTGTTGCTGGTTAGTATTCTCTTGTTTGTATGTCTTCTCCTGCTAATCTCAGAGGTCACACAACTCCGTTTGACGATAGAGGATTCTACTCGACCACCAAATAATCCATATATGTGTGCATGTTGTATGAAGTGAACGCTGGTAATTTCGTCTAACCTTGTGATGAAACATGTAGTAACAAGCCTCAAAGCTCAGAACACACTGACCAACTATCACTTGACATTTCTTCATTATCTCTATTGACTAGGGTTGTGCATGTTTCGATTCAAATCGCTGCCCATTTATCCGTAAGCGTTGAGTTCACGGTTGAAATGTAGAATTGCAGTATACGTTATATGATTGCATCAATCGTATGTACTCAGGAGTGTGTTGTATGCGCCGAAGATTGATCACCCAAATTAATACATGTTGTTGATCGTAGGTGAGTTTCCTAGCATTTTTACACATGACAGTAAGATATTGGTGATCGGAACGTTATTTCAAAATGCACGAATTGTCTTCTCAGAATGGAACTTCAGGGTATTATGTCTGACCCTGAAGAGTTGATTCCGAGTGAAGCATCTCTTGGAAGAGTTCACTTCCTGATATGAATGGTATGTGAATGTCTTCCATGAGAGCTGCAGATACTGATCAGTTGGCAATCTCTGATTTCACTTCTAAGCATATTGACACTTACGAAACGATCTGAGGAAGACAATATCTTTGGTACACATCAATTCAACCCTACTAACCAATGCAATCATTCTGTAGCCAATAGATCACATTCACCCTTAACCCAATACACCAACTTCGTTCAACATTATATTTCGTGCTGCTATGTTTACTTGTGTGCACGTATGTATATGTGTGCACATCCACTTTTGCAGCGTCAACACTTGCCTTCTCACATCAACAGAACAAATCGACAATCTATATGATTACAAAATAGATAGATATTTATTGTTATTTCGTGTTGATGTACAATAGTAATTTCACGAGATGCGTAGCTGGTGAAAACTCACCCATTCCACTTATAACTGATATTCATCTGAAGGCATGCAATAGTGGCTGTATTCAACCTTAAATAAAAGTCCAGAGAGTTTACATTAAACGAACGTTCAAATATTCCCCATCGGTAAGCTCACGGAATTACATCCGTTCAATAGGCGAAGCCACATCTCCTCGCACTCTCTGCACCACTACTCAGTGTAAATTGCACCTAAGACTTGCTCCGTCACATAGCGTTATCCGATTTACATTGTCAAAATATTCGGATAAACACCATGTTGAAATTGGAACGCCAGTGTGGTACGAGTTGAGTAGATTACGTAGTTTGTCATGGTTAGTAGCCTCTGAGATATTGTGAGACGCACATATTTCCACGTGGCAATCTCTCATTCCAAAGTTTCTACTTTTACAAACATTGAATCACGTTTGTTTTTCAGTGAATGTCACAATGTTTGCTTATCTTTTGTTACCAGTTTTCATTGTGTGAGTTGAATCAGGTCACATATCTTAGCAAATTAGTGGAAGCGTCTTATCTGACTGCCACTCTCTTTCTTACAAAATAACATCTTATTTGAATGAATAATGTGGTGCGTACCTGCTTCTGTTAGTTGGCCGTATGAGTATATCATCATCATCAGCGGCGAAATCCAAGCTTTCCATTGTCAATCATTCGGCATGTAGCATCATATATCAGAGCATATAGCTGTTGAATGAGGTTGATAAAGATTTGTGGCACAAAAATCGTAGTGTTGAAGCAGGTTCCTACCAAGTTACTTCTCGGTCAATGCCTCGATCGAAAGCCTTTTCAAAGTCGATGAAGTCGAGGTGAGGATTCAGTTTACTGGCATCCTCTCAAACAAGGTTATCCAAGCTTCTTTGCACGTCACTTTCAGAGTTTCAATGTTCTTCCATGCAGGTTTCCTCGAGGATGTTGCTCAATGCCTCCCATTTACTCCTGATGGCTGACCAACATAAAGGTGTCTCTCCTAATTTCGTCTTTCAGTTCACTTTCTCTTCTGGGTGTTCAACTCGAACTGTCGTCTATCAAAAACCTCTTTGAATTGAAGGCTTTCAACTTGGTTTTGAAAGTAGGCTCAGTGCACTAGATAGTGATTTGTGTGAATCACATACATCTGCTCCTCTTCTTCATCTGATCTGATCTTGTGTCTAGTAGGCTGCATCTCCACTCTCTTCACATTGAGATCGAGTCGGTCTGATTTTAGTGTAGTGTGTCTGGTGTCTGGTGAAATCAAATCTTGTCACTGCCTTGTGAATATCCTCGTGTTTGTACACACCACCTCGTCTCCAATCACCAGATGGTTGAATGCACAGAAGTCTGTAAACAGTTCTCCATTCTCATTCATTGTTTCACCGAGTGCCTCCCAATCCATGATGTGTTCTCTTCCTGTGTTATCTGCTCCCAGTTTGCCATTCATGCCACCCCACCCATTAGAATTTCGATGTCACCAACTGAGGTGGTGTCTTGTCCATTACTGATTGCAGTCGTCTGTAGAATTCCTCCTTCTTCTCTTGATCTGCGTTATTTTCAGGTGCGTAGTGTAGCATTGTATGATTGTGAGTTTGCTTCCTTCATTTCGAGTTGAATCCATCTGGCTGTCATGATCCTGATCCTGCAGGAGGAGATTGGCTCGCACTGCATGAGAGGGAGAGAGAGAGAGAGAGCCTTCGATGCTGTTGGGGACTTCATGATAGCCACTCCGAATTTCAGTGTGCTCGTGGTTGTCTTCTGGGTGACAGTATTGAAGTAGATTACTGACTGTTCAGTTGACAGTTGGGAGAGTCCACTTCCTTTCATCTGCTTTCGCAGATTCCTTGCCTCACACTTCTATTCCATTCCTCCTCATCTCTTTGGCAATCTGAGCAGCCTTGCCAGTCAGCTTCATACATTGTCTGGACATTCCATCTCGCCATTCTCACTTTTGCTTCGATCGAGAGAAGAGGAGACACATCGGCCGACTGGCTCCGCAAAGGATTTCACCAACTGACACCAATTCGCCCCTCCGATTCCACCGAGGAATAAGTTTGATTTCATGTTTTCTTGTGCTTTGAAGTTTCTTTAGCGATTGGATTGTTTATACGTGGTAGGGTAGCTAGCATTATGCACAAAATTCACTGTCTATCCAAACTTGGGACCGACAACTAAGCAGTGAATTAGTTAACTAGGTAGACACAGACTGTCACATAAACGCAAATACAGATGTCACTGTGATCCACCATGTTGAGGAAGCACTACAAAGTGTAGCTCGACAATATCTTCTTCGAGTAGGTGATAAAAGCATATCTTTGAAAACAAAGATATCACAACACTGTTGTGAAATAAATATTTGACATATTTGACTGACTCTTATTGGATTCTAAGAGTGTTGTTTAACAGACGATCTTTAGTTATAAAAGTCTTTCACTCACAGCACTTCACTCAAATGAGGTCTACATTACTGCATGAAATATTTTATCAAAATATTCTCTCAAGGAAATATTTGTGAAATCCACATATACCAGGTGGATATTCTGATTTCGCTCAAGCTAATATGTTGGTGTGTGGTTAATTTTCGAATCAAAATGATTCCAAGCTACGAAGAATTCAACCGACGAAAATATATGCATTTTGCGAGTTTGTAAACTAGGATATGCTACATCTGAATGAATGTAATTCTCCTCGAAGTAAATACAATATTCAAAGGAACTTGGTCCCTGCGATTATGCTCCTCTCGAATGTTTACAAAATGCCTTCCTCAACACTTCCACTGTGCACTGCCTATCAAACTTCTTTGTAAATTTCATATTCCCACTCCCTATCCTTTCAGCTGGTTACAGCATCGAAGCGTAATACAAATAATTATATTATAATTATTTGTCCCTTGGGTTCCTAATGAAGCATACCGATCAAGTAGCACGTCTCCATTTCACTCTCTTCTCTGCAATCATTTCAACCTCGCTCCACGATAGCTTACAAGCTCTCATTTCTTCCTCCCACCATCTCCTCCATGTCACCCTCACCTCGGACGCCCAACTCGTTGCTTCCTATAGGGGTTCCACTCGAGTGCCTGTAGTGACGTGTATTGTCCACAATCGGCCTTCTCAGTGTATGTCCAATGCATCTCGACTTCCTTCTGCATAGTTTGATAGGTTCTTGGTTGGTTCATTGCCAGCCACACAGAAAATCTGGATCTTGCTGAGTGCAGAAGATCTCCACACTGGTTTCAGGCTTATGAACGCCTGTCTTGCTTTTCCGATCCTGACTGGCTTTGACGTCCTCGTCTGAACCACCACCGCCTGTAGTTGAAACAGTGCTTCCTAGATAGGTGAAGGAGGCTACTTGCTTTAGTTTCACCCGTTGATGGTGATTGGTGCTTTTCATTGTTGCTGGTGTTTTTGGTTGGGTATCTTCATCACACCCGTCTTCTCCACACTCACTTGAAGTCCCGTCTTCGCTGCCCCACCACCTCAGCCAACTCGTTAGTTCTCGCCTGTACATCTTCACGTTTGTGCCACAAGACATGAGACACAAATCATTGTTGGTGAAATCCAAATCTTCTAGTATATTTTCTCCGATCCCGAGTATCACCCTCCTCTCACTCCTCACTACTTGTTGCATAATCCAGTCGACCACAATCAGGAATATCATGCGTGATAGTAGACAGCCTTGTCTTACTCCTGTACTCACTTCAGAAGCATCACTGAACTTCCCATTGTGATGAATTACTTGGCATGTGACATCTTCATATAGTTGTTGAATGAGGCTGATAAAGGTTTGTGGTACTCCGTAGTGTTGCAGCAACTGCCAAAATACTTCTCGATTGACACTGTCAAAAGCTCTTTTGAAGTCGATAAAGTTGAGATAGAGAGTGTTTTGCCATTCTTTACTCTGTTCTATGATGATGCGTAGTGTAGCGTTGCAATTTGGTCGGCACATGATTAGTACTTTCTGAAGCCCGCCTGTTCCGGTCATAGTTTTCAATCCAGAGCATCATTATTCTCTACAGAATACAAATCATCATCAATTGAAAATCTGTGAAGCGTTGAGCTGAACAGATGATGCTTACCCACTGGTCTTACATATAACTTGCAGTGATGAGATGAGATGAGTGAGACTGAAATCAATTGCAGGATAAATTACTCACTGAATTTGATCCATCCAGTTGCAATGTAAATGGTACCTTATCTAACGAATTGCTTACTGAGTTGGTCAAATGTTGAGAAGTGCCTATTTTCCATGTTATGTTCGTCATTTTACACCGATTCGAATGTGGTTGGAGGGTATTGCTCAGTCCCGCATTTCAAAGCATTCATCAAAACATTCTTATCTCAGATGATGGGAAGTCTTCAACAGCACGATTCCTCAACACCATATTTTAGTGCCAATACAGTTGGTCTCCAAGACTCATTTAATCATCTGTCAATAAACAGGTGAATTCGTTGCGTTTTGCTGAATTGATTGCCATCATGTGGTTTAATCCAAGCTCAGGTATTGAGAAGGAAACCGTCATCAGTCTGTGTCTACCATGGTGAACACTTTTGTGCTATTCCTCTTCATCATGCTTTGTACGCATCATCCTCAACTCCTTCCTACACGTTCACATTCCCCACCTAGTCACCTGAATTCAATTCATCTCATTTTCCCACCTGACATAAATGTTCCCACCGCTTTTACACATACTTTATGTAACCAAGTCAGTTGTAACAACAAATATGCAAAACCGATGAATCCTCATGGAAGCCCACATGCCAACAGAAATCGATCAATTCGATCCAGCAAGATGACAGAAAAATGTAACGCACGACAGAAATGAATGACGAATGAGCGTTGTACAAGTACCAGCTATCGTACCTCAGTTCCCTAGGGGAGAGCTCTTCAGCGTTTACAGTGGTGTGTATGATGTTCTAGTCTTAGTGGGAACAATATTGCCTGTTGGATCCATGTAACTCCAGCTGACACGTCCTAAATAGAACAAAACGCGTATCCTGGATTCTAAATGGAACTCAATGTCACCTTTCTCAATACCATACAATTAGCTCTCTTAACAAATTTGAACAAGGCAAGATCAAAGAAATTTGCCAAATAAAATAATATCATAATAGTAATATATATTAATAATAATAATAATAATAAAATAAATATGTTTAAATAAAGGAGAACTTGAAATTTAGGAATAAACATGAGAAAAGACAGAATACATAATCATAAATCTTATTCAGGATACATAACAATTTGTATTTGATGAGACAGACATTCCTAGAGCTGTTGAAGGCGAGATGGGAACAAGTAGACACGAGTGTGAAAGAAAGCATTGTGAAGGATCTATTAGGTGAGGTAATTATGCGAAAAAACGGGAAAGTTCTTAATTTGAGTGATCGATAGACAGTAGTTAATTAACGGAGATATGATGTAGTTGAAAAACAGAAGACTCTATACACACTTCTTTACCTTTACAGAATCAATAGTCCATCAGTGTGTTATTTGGATTCGAAATCGCAACCACTTGATGTGTCAGATCAGTAGTCGCCTAAATACTCATCTTCGCCTAATTTTTATTTACTATACTTTAGGAATGTGAATAAGGAATCGCAATTTGTGCATACTCGCTATTCAGCTTACAACTGACTACCAGTAATAGAGCAATGCACTCATTTTAACAATGAGTGAAAAGTAACCAATAATTCACCCTAATAATAAAGTCTGATTTCAATAATGTTAGACTTGAGAAATGATGTGAAGGCGAAATCATTCGGATACATCGGCCTGGTGAATCCTCACAAAGAACAGGACCTACTTCCTGTATTCTACTGCTTGCCGCCATTCATCATAGCATTGTCACATTCATTTACATAGATATGCATGCAAAACGTGTATGATTAAGCAGAACTGAAATTTCTCACTGAATGCGATCTACAGCAAGTTATTCACTCTATTTGAAACAATCAGTTCCATTTATGGATTCCACAGAGTAATTAGAAGACGAAGATTATCTGGACAATGTGATGTATTTGCGCAATACATTTTGAACAATTCACTCGTTCAGACATTTACTTGTCAAGTTTAAATACATATTGAAATGAAATCGAAGAGTGGGAGGATGAATGCAAGAATTAACATAATAGGGGGTTGAAGTTAGAGGAGATAAGAACAAACAGGGAGTGACGCAGTTGATCGTAACCTTGGTGTGAATTTCTTTCTAAGAAATTCAGAACCGAAGCGAAAAAGCAACTTCTCAACAATAAAACAAACTGTCAAGTTACCCGTAAAATCCAAAACACAGGATTTGTTTGAACTACGGTTCTACATTGATAAACAATATTTAGTAATGAAATACAAACCTCAAAACGTGATGCATCTGCAGGACTATCACTTTCAAAGCACTTGCAAATAGTGCATCAACAGTCAAAACAGCAATGCTGTGTTCGAGCAACCAGAAGGGAATATAAAAGACACGCGTTAATTCTCACTATGAGGTAAAGACTCACGATAAACAAATGTTCAGGGTGAAACAGAAAATCAGGGGAAAAGGGAAGAAATTACAAAAGCATCATGAACTGTGAAAGATACTGAACTGATATCTGTGGACGTTAAATGGTAGAAAAGATGCAATGGAACAGAACGTATAGTGAAGACTGAGGCTGAAGCTACTTTATAAAGAGGCGTGAACTATACTAGTCGAAAATATTGAGTAGTATATGACTAAAGGTAAAAATGAGAGGGAAAAGGGAATGCCTCATTGGGTTAACCAGAATAAGCAAGCTAAGAATTTAACCGCCCCCTCAAAGACAGCATGGCTTTCTCGAGTTACCCGCTAGTAAATGCTGAGGAAGTACAGTTGCTCTTGCAACAACTATATCTACAAGCATCCCCGCTTACTTATCATCTTCCGCTGCTATCAAAGAAATTCTGTGGATATCCTAGCTGTAAGTACTAAATCGTTTACAGATGGCACACATAAACCATGAGGAACAGAGGCATCCTCCCGTTAACCCTGAGACAGAAAAGGTCGATTCGCAAAATGGTGTACCTTTATAACTCCGAAATGTTAACTCGAAATATTTTCGAGTTATTTCTGAGTGTAACTTGACATTTTCTTACAACACCGTTGCCTATCCGCTCCCAAAGCCATCATCTGGTGTCCAATAATGGCCTTCATACTCCTACATATTCAAGGCTGAAGACGATCAGATAGTGGAGAATAAGTCTTGAAGTTCTGACAATATTCGGCTTTGCTTGCAGAATTTCTAGGAATTTTCAGGGCTTTGGACAATGCAGTGCTGATCAGATCCTCTACAGTTGAAGGTGCACAAGCTCTTTTTATGATATCAGAATTGTATAATCTATTCTTAATGTGATCCAAAAATCTGACAGATCAAGCATCACCAGTTTTTCGTAGAGGTGTGAGATTTTGGAAGATCGTCACAGAGTCCATGTTTACTGACCAGACTGCCTTCTTCACTCACTAAACCATGTACATTAGAAATCAAAGTATTAGTATTCGAGTAACCCGATTCTATTTTGTCTTCACCACTAAGCATTGAGTTCAACAAGCAAGGCTTAGACTGTGAAATCCCAGATGAAATCTCTGGTTCTAGACGAGTTTGATCAGATTGTTTAGCAAGAAAAGAAATATGTGATAGGACTCACCGGAGGATTACTACTTGAAGACGTACTTGAAAATTTATAAAAATACACCTTTGGGGTACGAGAACGATCAGATATATCAAAGGAATGGTCAGATATCTTGGGGTCTGTGTCAAATAAATCTGATGGATGAGCAGTCACCTTTTCTAAAGGTTACTGAGCAGCAGTTGCAATAACAGAATTGTCACAGTGTGGTTCCAAATCCCTAACGACTGACAGCTTGTCCTCATTGCTTTCCGTGACTGTACGTTGTCAGTGCAAATATGAGCTGGCGCATTCAAAGTAATGGTAGAACCGTCTGTAGTTCCAATAATTCATTGACATCATTCTCGCTTAACGATGAAAATGTGTGCAGATCAGGATATCTGTTGTGATCATTTAGTGGGGACGCACAGTTTTCTCAACAGTCGGATTCAGTACTTTCACGATTATCATAAGCGTTGTGACTTGGTGCTAAAGTATTACTCTCACCAACAAAGTTGAATCCAACTTGTCGAAATTACACTTTTCAGAAAAACAACACATTTTGACAGATACCTAAATCATCAATCTACACATCCTGTGACTACCAAATCAACGGTCGCACGGAATCTAATCAGCAGGACTAACCGTCTTCTTACAACATACCAAGATAAAGAAGAAGAGTTAAATTTAGTTTGCCACACACTCGAAGCAAACGATTATCTCCAAAGTTTCATTGAACGTATTTAAAAATGAAATTGAGGATGTTCCGAAACTCCCTGCCAAGAACTGGATAAGCACTGTCATAATCCCATACCCTAAACAGACTTCAGAAAAAGTAAGAAGAATTCTCAACAAACACGATAATCAGAGTTCATTTTCATGCAACAAATACCCTACTTTCTAAATTGGTGAAAGTTAAAGATCTAGAATGTAAATGAATTCGACATAATTGCGTTCATGAAATTGAATGCGGAGACTGTACTGCAGTATATGTAGGGGAAACAACCAGGCAGGTAAACATGAGAGTCAGGGAGCACAAACTATCCATCATTAATATCATTAAAACACAGGTAATATCGAGGTGGCTGCATAGGAGGCGATATGTCAATAGACACCGATTAATTCGGTGCAATCAACAAGCGACCGATCGCAAGTTCGAATCGTGGTGCAAACAACACTCACGGGGGTGGGGGGGGGGTGGAGGGTAGGTACATCCAGCTGACGACTCCGAAATAAGACGTAATGGGCATCCCGGATTCCACTACTGGCCACTATCCATCACTACTGTGCTTAAAGCAGATCACAGAAACCTCAGCAGAAGTTCTGAAACTAGAAGAAAACTCCTCAATCAGGCCACACTCCATAGAAATTAGATACAAAATTCATATTGACGGAACTAAGGTTCTACAAATAGGTTTTGGGTCATACCAAGAAAGATTGACAGCCGAAGCCCTACATGTATGGGTGAATCCTGATAGTTTGGACAGACGAGAAGGAGTACAGTTACCTGCCTCCTAGCAATTACAAAGTAGTAAGCGAAAAGAGTGACTCAAAGCATTCACTGTCAACATCAGTCTCCACTTCATTATTTCTGCATCAATAACAGCACAATTTGGATCGATTTGACTCATTGTTACTGTCATTATTATCATCATCATCATCACCATCATCATCATCATCATCATTCCTCTTCTCCACTGTTTTCTAGTAAATCAATGAGAAAAATTTCTTTAATACTATTCACCACCATATTCCAACTGGAATTGCATTCAAATTCGCCTCATCTATTCCACTGTGCTTAAAAAATTACCGAATGACCATAATGTCACCTGTAACCTTTTTGTCTGATATTTAAAACCAAGGCGAATATGAATTGGAATACACACATACACACACTCCAAACAACAAGAGACATACAATTTCACACTGAGTGATTAGTTATCTCAATTTGGAAAGACAATGACTTTACGAAGAGGATTGGACAAGGAGATTGAATACACGTTTATGGATTCATTTATGCATGGTTGAGATTTCAACTTTGATTGTTCCCCTGAAGAAGCTCGAGTCAGACTTCTGTGCGGAATGTTGGAACTATCTGATTTCAAACTCGCTGTAACTTACAAAAATACAATCTATATCTAATGTCAACGGTTTACTCAGTGCCCAATATTTGGCATACTATCCGATCAAATCTTTAACATAATTTATTTAAATTGCTGTCTGTATTTGGATAAAAGTGCTGGAAGACTGAACGGTTGGAAGAATCGTTTGTTGAACTTCTTACACACAATTGAACTGCAGACATCTAAAACCAAGTGCTGTGACGTTCAAAGTGTACGTAGTATTTCGACTGGCAAGTGTCGAACGGCGTAGAAAAGACAGTGTGTATGTGATAATGGGGATGTGACGCATGAACTTTCCCCCTCCATCCATCAAAAGGAAGAAAAAGTGACGGATAAGATTCGGTCTGTTGTGTAAGGTGTGAACTCAGATGTTTTGAACATGTATAACCTCTTGAAAACTGAATGCGTTTGAAGTTATCTGTGTGAAATGTTTCCGGTTTATCGAGACCAGAATGTCTTCAACAGGTGCACCTGAGATGCTCCCATATGAGTCGGGTAATTCTACCAATGAAGATGGTCTTCCAGGTGTTTTCATTTCAAACTGGTATCTTCTCAATTAAGAACTATCTCCGAATTTATTATTGAGCTTCGTTACATGTCCTTATCTCAAACACATTTCCCCATGCATTGGAAAGATGCAACAATCAGCCCACGTTTTAGTGGAGAAAATCATGAACTGATGTTGAAAATACATCAGTTCATGATTATTCCGATGAGGGTTTTGTTTATGTTCAAAAGGTAATTCGTGATAATGTGTCCAAACATCTTGAAATAAATAACCTTTTGAAAACATAGCTACACGGTTTAAGTGTTTTAAACTGTTATTTAGCAAAAGCCTTCATCACAGAATGGCAATGACCTCCGGTTTTTAACAGTGAACTGATGATAAATATCCTCTTTGCAGAATCTGATATAGCTTTTGATGAGTTGTCTCAGTCTCAGTGACTCGAGACGCTTAGCAATTCTGAGTTCAGTGATGGATATATGTGAGTGGATTGAGAAGAAACTTTACGAAATAACACAGGAATTGAAAATAAATAGGACTCTGGTAAGCCGAAGGACTGTGTAAATTCGAGTTCCTTCGTCCTCTCATCTTATGGCTGTTTTCCAATTATCCAATGGAAGTGTTTGGATTTTTCGTGCTCTCAGTGGCTGATGATGAGAATTCTTGTCTGTCATTGTAAACTACACAGACAAGAGTAGCCGCAAAAGAGTTAAGATGAAGCGGCAGCCAGCCCACAAGAGATGTTGTCTGGAATTCATAACCAGCAAGCGTATAAAAGTGTATAATGGTCATGTAAACATCACCAGTATTTCACTTGTCATGAAACTAAGAGACCAAGGTGTAGTCAAAAGAGGTAATGTGAAACATTCGCGTTCTACCATCCAACAGCGATGAGAGATTTCTATGCATAATATTCCTGTAGCTAATTTCTCTTACGCTTCGATCACGATGTGGTTGGCAAACTCTAATCTGTATACCATGTAGTGAGTATCCCATTTTGTACACTCTGATATATGTGACGGTAACAACATAATTTGATACTTTCTTCATTCTGTAGTTATCAAACAATTCACGGCGTTCCTAGATAGCCATAACTTAAGGCCGTCGTAGTTAGGTGAGTAGCTCAATCCTCCATGATGGCACACTTCTGCTTCCCCCCTAGATTAGTTGTGTATTTCTTGATATCGAGAGATAAAAATGGTGAATATTTCCTTCCAGTTTGAGCCCAAACTCAGCCATAAACGGCAATAGCAAATCTAGAGATTTTCTCGTATACTCGCGACATAGTTAAGAGAGCCAGTACCAGACAACGAACACACAGTTATACAAGGCAGTACGCACCACAACATTCACTCAAACAACAGGTTCATCTATGGGAAAGATGAGAATCTTCCAATAATTATCTATGTGACCTGATTCAATACACACTGGCAATTAGCAACAGTTGATAAGCAAGCATTGTAACAGTCACTGAAAAACAAATGTGATTCAATGTTGGTGAGGTTAGAAACTTTGAAATGTGAGACTACCACGTAGTTATGTGCACGTATGAGTAGATAAAGTAGTATAACATGGTAATTAGCATCCGAGATATAGTAATACGCAAACATTTCCAAGTGGCATTTTCAAATTTTGTAATCTATCCAAAATTGAATCACGTTTGCTTTTCAGTGACTGTTACAATGCTTGCTTATCACTTGATTTCAGTCGCCGGTGTGTCTTGTAGTTGGTCATCTATCTTAGATAATTAGTGAAGGATTCTTATCTTTCGTATAGATGATTTTGTTGGTTGAGCCAACATTGTGGTGCATACCTGGCTGTGTAACTGTGGGTTAGTTGTCTGGCCTCAGATCTCTTAACTGTGTGATCATTATGCATTAAAAATCTAGATTTGCTACTGGTGTTCACAGCCGAGTCTAGGTCCACATTTGAAAGGAATATTAGCAAAGTATATCTCTGCATAATCCAGGTAAGGCTGTTTTAAAAATTTCTTCCCAGTTAAGATCTCACCTGAGACAAGGCAGACAAGATCACATTTGTGAGTATGTTCTAACACACTGAACAGATTTTTCTGTGTCCAATTTCACCACATTTTCGACACTGGATGCTGAATGCGTCAAGTATTTTGTGAGTGAATATTTCCAATGTGAATATCATGATCTGACATCGTTTTGCGTTGATTTGTGAGGTTCTCCAAGTACACAGTGTATATCATGAATAGATTGTGTGTGTCTGTTTATGATTGATAACTGACTACCTATGTTTAACCTGTATTGCATGTGACTGTAATTCTTACTCATCTGGATGATCATTCTTGACATCTTCGTTTGTGATACATGACTGCTTGTCATCTAGTCAAGTACAAGGTGTGTATGTGTGTGTGTGTGAACCAACTCCTTCTCAACCCTTTCAATATTCATACTGGTTTTTCGGAGATTGTGGCAATTGCAGATGCAAGTAGTCGAATTTACAAATTCATGCTTGTGTTTATAGCCTGGCAACGAAATTCTAAATATCTTGATGAAGAGTACGGACAAGATTATGAAGTCAGACAGTGTTGTTTGTTTGGACACAAATTATTTAAAAATGATCCGTCGAACTGTCTGAGAGTGTTTCATACAAAATTGACGTGAAGTATGTGCTTAGTGACGTACTAGGGTAATGCAGATGACAGCTGTCTCAAGGGTGCATTGAAGTTGTATTTAGGCAGTACTGACGATGATTGTGAGGATAGTTAGTGGCTAGCAGTGGAATCCAAGATGCGCATTCCGTCCTATTCAGGTCTCATCAGCTGGATGTGGCTGCCTTCCTGTGAGTGGTGTTGTTTCCACTGGTGGGAACCGATCAATTCGGTTCAATCAATGACGGTGTAGTAGAAGCAATTATACCGAAACTATTGACGATCGCCAAAAATCTCGAAGCCGAAGTTGATGGTTTCCGGCTGGTTGCTTCCAACTGGATCACCCAGTCAACATGTGTTTTGTATTCATGCGAGGTTTTCGATCATCACCACATGTCGAAGCATTCAAGGTTTTCTATGATTTCCTGTGGATAACCGTTAGCAGGTATCTCGGCAACCACACTGCAATTCGTGACAGCTGCCTCGAGAGGTAACTGGTCACTGTAGTGTAGGTGAGATTGGAGAATTCTCGTTAACTGAAATCTGGTGACAAATATGCAAGCTGAGTATTCGCATTTCACGGGATGTCTTACACACTGAATATCCAATAAATAGTGAAAGTGGCAGTGAATATTCACATAATATAATAGTTTGAACAGTTATTTAGTACAAAACGCCAACATATATACATACAGGTTTGCTTGCAATCTCTGTTTCTAAATGCTTCCCCTCTCATCATCATCTTTCATTTCTTAATGATTATTGGAAATGGAAGGGTTGCAGTGTAGAACGGTGTGATTTGAGGAGACATGTGTTCCTTCGAAACACCATTTACACTCATTGTTTTGAGACTGGTAGGAAGACCAACAAATAAACAGTGAATTTTGATGTGATGCAAGTAAGTGATAAGTGTCCACAAACATGTGTAGGTGAGTGAGTCGGTGAGCACTTCTTCAGTGGAGTTACAGATATTCCTGTAGCAGGCTTCCACATGTACGCTTTCTGCTGTTCATTTCGTTCAATGAGACATTCATTACCCTTTGAGAGTTGTGTTGAGGGTTGTGTGGATGGAATAATTTGAAGCCAGCAAGTGAGTAGCACCATCTCTATTCAGCAAACAACTGAGAAACCAAGGACCCTGAACAGATTACAAACTAGCTGAATCGATACGTCACCCATGGTGAAATTTCGCCAATCTCAACAACCGTCCACATTCATTTTGAGAAAGGAGAGTAATAAAGCTTTCATAAGCACTGTGAGAATGTGCTCACACGAAACCAATTCCAGCTGAATCGAGAGCCACGCATATTACCAATGAGATGCCACTTTTCAGATGCTCAATCTTTTCTGCGAAACAATAATTAATTGACTTTTTCTCACTTGAATCGGATGTTTCTCATTTTAGGTTTGAAATATATCTATAAGTCCTGTCGTCTTCAGATTCACGAAATAATACCTACGGAATAATATTTATATTGTAGTATTAACTGTGCATATGCTTCAAACACAAAATATAATAGTTTGATCATGGTGTTCTGTTGCGGCAAAATTGTATGAGATGCTGGAGTGGGGTTGGATTTTGGAGGTTGTGAATGCGTAACCAGTTCCCATCTTCCACTGGGAACCCAGGGGACAGATAACGATAATATTAACCAGTCGAAGAATACATGGTTCAGTAGAAACCATGAATGAATGGCAGAAGACAAGTCATATGTGAATGGAGGAGCGCGACCACACAGCTACTTCAAATTACAACTCAGTATGATCCTACACGACGTCGGAACAACAACATAGAGATTAGTGAAACGGGAAACAACAAAATCACGGAAATGCACTAAAAGCAGTTGTGAAAACAAAATTGGTGTGAACAGTCTCATGAAGATGTTGGTCTCAACAGTCGATGTCATTAATCTGAAGTGAATACACCACTTCAATTTTCGACACAGACAACTGATTTCTGAGACCTGATTTGAAGTCGATTGTTTCCCAGATTTGGTACACATTGAGTAAGTCGTGTCTGTGGAAATGGTTGGAAATCTCGATACACTGTAACGTGTGAGATATGTGGATAAGAGACTGTAATGATGATGATGATGACGCGAAAATGAGTGATCGATGAGTTGTAGTAACATGAAATCCACTCCAATAGGCTATAAAGATGTAAGATGAGGACACATGACACACTGAGTCTACGAAGCTGTCAAGATATGCATGTGACAAACACGCATACATGTTCAACAGTTAGGAATGATGGCATTGTGAGAATAGTGAAAGAAGTAGTAAGTGGATGAGAATGACAGTAACAGACGAGCAAGTGTATATGGATTTGAGCATTTTCGAACATTTCCAACCAAATTATTTCCCTGGTTAGAAGGTGTAATCGTCAGGTTAACAAAGTCACTGATCGTATGCAATACGTTCACGGACTGAGAAGCTGATGCTACACTGAACAGTGTACTCCAGTGTTTATCTATTTTGTAATCATATAGATTGTCGATTTGTTCTGTTGATGTGAGAAGGCAAGTGTTGACGCTGCAAAAGTGGATGTGCACACATATACATACGTGCACACAAGTAAACATAGCAGCACGAAATATAATGTTGAACGAAGTAGGTGTATTGGGTTAAGGGTGAATGTGATCTATTGGCTACAGAATGATTGCATTGGTTAGTAGGGTTGAATTGATGTGTACCAAAGATATTGTCTTCCTCAGATCGTTTCGTAAATGTCAATATGCTTAGAAGTGAAATCAGAGATTGCCAACTGATCAGTATCTGCAGCTCTCATGGAAGACATTCACATACCATTCATATCAGGAAGTGAACTCTTCCAAGAGATGCTTCACTCGGAATCAACTCTTCAGGGTCAGACATAATACCCTGAAGTTCCATTCTGAGAAGACAATTCGTGCATTTTGAAATAACGTTCCGATCACCAATATCTTACTGTCATGTGTAAAAATGCTAGGAAACTCACCTACGATCAACAACATGTAATAATCTGAATGATGAATCTTCAGCGCATACAACACACTCCTGAGTACATACGATTGATGCAATCATATAACGTATACTGCAATTCTACATTTCAACCGTGAACTCAACGCTTACGGATAAATGGGCAGCGATTTGAATCGAAACATGCACAACCCTAGTCAATAGAGATAATGAAGAAATGTCAAGTGATAGTTGGTCAGTGTGTTCTGAGCTTTGAGGCTTGTTACTACATGTTTCATCACAAGGTTAGACGAAATTACCAGCGTTCACTTCATACAACATGCACACATATATGGATTATTTGGTGGTCGAGTAGAATCCTCTATCGTCAAACGGAGTTGTGTGACCTCTGAGATTAGCAGGAGAAGACATACAAACAAGAGAATACTAACCAGCAACAGCATCAAAAGCAAGCATCATTCTCCATCAACGAGAGTAACCTCAAGAAAGTAGTCTCTTACACCTACCTAACTAGCTGGGCAGCATCTTTTCGACTGCAGGCACACACACGTGGATGTCAATAGCAGGATTGGAAAGACAGCAAATTAGGCTTTCATTAGTCTGAAATCAGTGTGAAGATCTTCCGCACTCAGCATGAACAAGATCCCAAATTCCAACACCAATGTCAAGTCTGTGCTGCCTATGCTGTCTCGATACCGAAGATCAGATGGCCAGAATAATAAGAATCAGCAACAGGGAACTCTGGTTGGCTGGCAACGAACCAACCAAGAACCTATCATCTAACAAATGTGTAGGCAAAAGTGAAGACGGACTGGATTGTGCATGCACTGAGGAGGTCGACTGGGGACATCACGCGGCAGGCCAGGCTGTTGACTGGAATCCAAAAGGGAAAACGATGGGTTGGGAGACCGAGGCGAGGGTGATATGGAGGAGATGATGTGCGGAAGAATCGAAAGTTTGTGGGCAGTTGTAGCACCAGGTTCAAAAGACTGCAGGGTACAGAGAACACTGGAGGTGTCCTACGGAAGCCCTCCACAGCTTGTTGCATCCAGTATCTGAATATCTCATCACTGTTTGTGGTGAGAAGGGAAATGTGAGGTCAAGGAAGTGGGAGAATGTCGAAAGTCCGTGGCAATCAAGTTGACGGAATAGGACTCAGTGAATAGTCATGAGAAGGGAGTGGCAATCGGGAATTGATCAGTTATACGAAATCGTGGTGCGCCCAACCGACTGAGATAAATTATTCATCTGGAAACACTTGCAAAACAAAAAGGCAGTCGAATTGATATTAACTGCGCATGACAGGTTT